>CABHPH010139825.1:49567-73140 GCA_902168325.1 Peromyscus nudipes
AAATAAATAAATAAATAAATAAATAAATAAATAAATAAATAAATAAATAAATAAATAAATAAAAATAAGGTGCAGAGGAGGAGAAAATTATGAGATGTAAGAAGGATTTGTTGGCTCTGAAGATCCAGCAATGATTTCTTGTATTTCAGATTGGCTATGATGTTAAAAAAAACCCGACTATTTTTTACTGAAATTACTGTTTCACTGCTTTATTTTGCTGAATCCAAATGTTCAAATAATAAAGCATCATCCACCACTATCATATTTTCATGAAAGAGAAACTGTTTTACCATTAAACTCCATGGGCGGGGAATCTCTGCACTTGCTTGGCAGGCTTTTCTCCTTTTGGTTGCCCAGGAAATGTTGATCTACACTCTGAGACTCCTCACACCTTGAAGACCCTCAAAATCCACCAGAGCTAAAGCATTCCATAGCACCAAGTGGAGGCAATTGAATATACTTAATTGCTCTATCTTGCACATCCTGTTCTTCCTAGTGACTTATGTGATTCTTTTACACCAATCTAAGTCCCTTATGGACATCTACCTAAAATTATTTCTCTTCAAATATCAGAAAGTAATGTGGGAGCAATTACAAGACATGTTATAGCTGAAGGGCATCTACCCTCAGAGGCTGTGAGCACTGTTAGTACGGAGAGAGAATGAGCAAGAAGGGCTGGTCCTGAGAACAAGCAAGATTACTTCATTTTAGAGGGAGTGCTCACAGTATGTGAAGTATTATAAGTAAAACAAGAACAAGAAATACTAGTCATGTAGGATATGCTAAAATTTTAGAAACAGTCCATTATGTAGGAGTTGTCTGAATAATTGACAACTGAAAAAGATTGAAATCTTCATGAAATAAGATTCAAAAGAAGAAAATAAAAGCATGAGTGTTAAAAACCCATCCATACCTAATAGGAAAAAAGATGAGAAAATTATAAAAGATGTGGAAGAGAAGAAGGTCGAGAGAGACCAGCAAAATGTATTGTTCCAAAAACCTGGGCAAGAGTGGACTTCCAAAGCTAGGAGCCAGCAGTAGGATGCTGGTTTTATCCTTCATGATTTGCTTTGATGAAATCAGCTATACTGAACTGGCTGCAGAGGGTCTGGCTTAAAGCAGCTGTTAAGTGTTGCCCTTATGAGGGAAAAAGTCAGACAAGAACATATTATTTGTTGGGTGTTAAAGAACAAAAACATCTATACAACAGCTGCAAATTATGAGGACTGTGCTTTTCAACAGTGTGTCAATGAAAATGGTTCCTCGGAAAGGTGATAGATAATTCTGGTTCAATGGACACTAACTCATTTTTCATTCCACTTTTAATGAATTCACATTAGAGAAGATCATTTGAAGACATATGTGTTATTTTTTTAATAATTTATTTCTGAACTTTAAAAATTAATAATATTTGCACAGGGCCATTTTATAATCACAATATGACACCTCAAGGTGTGAATTATGATATAATAACTCAAACTTTGTGCATTTAAACAAGCACTCATCCTATAGCTTCATTCTTAGTAAAGCAATGGGATGAATTATTATGTAATAACTCATGCTTTGCCTCATATTATTACTTAATTATGGAAGAAGAGGAGACTTTCAACTAATTTCAGTCTCAGAAAAAAATCTAACATTTTTACCCTTGGAAAGAAAGAAAGAGAGAGAGAATGCTCCCATACTCATTCAGTACAGTAGGCTCACCTTAGAATGGTCTCAAACCTTTTTTCCACCCAGGCAGCTTTATGTAACCTTTCTGAAGCATCATTGTCCACACTGCATCTTCTCAAGAATCTTAGAAGGCCTTCAGTATAAAAGTCATCCAAGCATCATCCTCTAGCGTTACATATTTATTCAATGAATTTATTATATGAAAAAAGTGTTCAATATTGTAGTGATGAGAGTGAGCATGACCCCTCTAATAAAAGTAAGTGAGAAATGAAGAGAGGCAGGGAGAGGCGGTGGGGAAGAAACCAGAAGCAAATGGAGGGGGAGACCAAGGAGGAAAAAACATTAAAGAAGAAATTTCTATTAACTATGAAAATTTTCTGAAAAAAATTGTAAAACAATAGGAAGATTCAGCAAGATAGTATAAAATATGCCTGTTCTGTGTTCATTAGAAAACAGCTTGTATTTCATAAAATATGGACCTAAATATTTCCTCAAGGATATTATCACTAATAGTCATCATTAAATAATAGGGTTTATTTCAAAATTTATACACAATTTATGTAGTCAAGCCTTTCTCGGGAGGCAGTTTGCAAAAGCTTTATCTTGCTCTTTGGGAGCTTGCAGTTCAGAAAGGGAAGGTCAAAACGAAGGCTAGCTGTGTAACACAGCACAGCCCTGACATAAGGGAGCCAACATACCAAACCAATTCTAGAGAATGCAGAAGCTCTCATTTTTCAGATAAATCATTAAAGGATTGTTCCACAGCTATAATCCAAGTCCTCAGGACATGAAGACAGAACGATCCCAAGTCCAAGACCGGCTCAGACTTCATAGTGAGATACTGAATAAACAAAAAGATTCATTCAAAAATTGTAGTTTGTGTAGTAGATAAATGATACAAAAAAGATGGTATTCACATGGGGAATAAAACACCATGCGACTGACCCTTCAGTTGCTGATTGATTGATCAATACTGTCTCCATTAAACTTCAGAAGCTCTACACTTTTCTCCCCCATCTGATTTACTAGCCTTACAGTATTTCCTTATCTTGGCGTTTGGATTGGTATGTCACTTACTTGAAGCTGAGGCTCAGTTACTTTCAAAATCTACGGAATTTTCTCAATCAGTGTAAAGATGTTTGGTGGCATCACTAAGGAAACAACAGAGTAACGAGGGAGCATTAGCCCAGAGCCAGTGCTAGCCTGCTTGACCTTAAAGTTTAGACCTAGCATCTTCTAAAGCATCTCTAACTCCCAGCGGATTTCTTGACCTCACAATTCTTTGGTCTAAGGATCCAGCATTAACTATATCTGTGGTACCTTCTAGATAACCTGACAATGTTAGTGGTTTTATTTACTTTCTCAGATCTCTGATGTTATTCCAGTGCTATCTGACATCAGCCCTTGGTCTTTTCCAAGCTGGTTTAAAATGAATTTAATTAGGTTGCCTTGGGTTAGGAATGTGCAAAAAGGCATGTTAGCATGGTCTTGAATTACCACGGCACAATAAGAACCAGCAAATATGCTGTTTCATTCTTTGTTGCATAATTAGATATTATATCAATGGATTAATAATTAGAGTTAAATTATTTATATCCCAATTCTTGGCTATAAATGGTACTTTGATATTAACCACTCATTTAATGCTTTATGTAGTTTTTGTTTTAGGTTACTCATGTTATGCAAGTTAATTTTATATGATTTTGGTAGGACATATATTCAATTATGAACCAATTGTGTTTCACAGTGCTGTATATTTCTTCCTCTTATGATAAAATAATTTTTATCTAGAGTATAAGCAGAATCACTTTTGAATTTTTATTACACAAAAGTTTGAGAAGTTACAATGAAGATGACCCCGGGTCCAAGTCCCTGTCTCTCTGTTTTTGTGTGTGCCTTATGTGTTTTTTTATATGATGAACTAGTCATTTAATGAAAATAACAAAAATGTGTTTCTTCTTGGAATTAGATAAATTCCTGATTAATTTTCTGTTTTCCTGAGGTCTGGATTTCATTTATTATTTCTTGGTTCTGAATGCGGTAAGTTTTAGACATGACAGTTAAAAAGCTGTGACAAGGAAATAAACATCATGGCAATGACAATTAATAAAATTAATGTTTCTAAAGGAAAAGTGGAGACAGTGCAGTTGAGTTCAATTCGGAATGACGTTGTTCAAAGAAAACATACTGCTAAAATTATACTAAAGTATGATTATGCATCACATAATAATATTTATTATTGCCAGATGCTTCCACCCATTTAGTTTATCAAGATACATCACGAATGCTGAGTTCTTTGTGATGCGCAGACTGTACTAACCTGGGGCCCCTCCCACGTGCCAGCTAAGAGTTGCTCTCCTAGATGTGGAAAGGACCATTGGAGTGTAGAGAACTTCTGTGAGCTTGAGAACAATTTGGCAGAAAGCCCCAAATGGCTTCCTCCTGATGTCCTTCATTTCTCTCTGAGGCAGCTCGCCTCCAAATTCACTTTCCACACTCAGCTGATGAATATTCAATCTGACTGCCAATGTGAAGAATGTTTGTGACTATGTACTTCACAGTCACAAGAGGAAAACAGTCAGTGTAGTCTTGATATGGAAGCAATAAACAAAAAGTAGCCCAAGTCCTCTTTTTCTACATTTGTCTAGTTCTTCTTTGGGGCTGTATAGATCAAGGTGTGTCCCTTTCTTTCTGTCTTCATTATGTCATAGCTCTAAGCAACTAGAGGTCCCCAGAAATCCACAAAGATACCTCCACTGTAGACTACTGGCAATGGTCGAGAGAGTGCCTGAGCTGACCTACTCTGGTGATCGGATGACCGAACACCCTAACTGTCATGATACAACTCTCATCCAGTAACTGGTGGAAGCAGATGCAGAGATCCAGGGCCAAGCCCCAGGTGGAGCTCCAGGAGTCCAATCGGCGAGAGAGCGGAGGGATTATATGAGCAAGGAAAAAGCACAGGGACAAATAGCCAAACTAGCGGAAACACATGAACTGTGAACCAATAGCTGAGGAGCCCCCATGGAACTGGACCAGGCCCTCTGGATAAGTGAGACAGTTGATTAGCTTGAACTGTTTAGAAGGCACCCAGGCAGTGGAACCGGGACCTGTCCGTGGTGCATGAGCTGGCTTTTTGGAACCTAGGGCCTATGCTGAGACACTTTGCTCAGCCTTGGTGTAGGGACTGGACCTGCCTCAACTGAATCTACCAAGCTGGGCTGACTCTCCAAGGGAGATCTTGCCTTGGAGGAGGTGGGAATTGGGGGGTGGATTGGGGCAGAAGCCTGGGAGGTGGAAGGAGAGAGGACAGGGGAATCCGTGGCTGATATGTAAAATTAAATTAATTATAAAATAAAAATATTTAAAATTTTTAAAAAAGAAAAAGAAAAATAATAATACTGTCTGGGTTTCCTCTTGTCTCCATTACTCTCAAAACAAAATTTGTTAAAAATTAGATATTAAATATGACTCATTTGGTAATTACCAACATTGTCTGACATTTTCAGCATAAATTTGGTTGTTTCATGAATGTGCATGCCATCTGTTCTTTGAAAACAGCTAAGTCAATTATTTTGTAATACAGTAGTGTATAGTGATGTGGTCTAGCTGAAACATCGCAGCGTGGTTTGTTATATCCTTATAAATGTCTGTCGTTTTAACATGCTGGAAATGCATTCTCAAATTTGTGCTAGGTCTTGGTTGTTATGGGGAAGAATTAATGTGTTCTATTAAATTTAACTTTTGCTGAAACATTCTTACCTCAGCTAAAGCTCAACACTGTAATTGGAGATGAGCCTCTAAGCAATTAGGAATAAAATACTTGGCTTTTATAATCCATCTTTTGTTCTGGGAAATGCCTATACTTAAATCAGTATGGCATTAGACAGGGACTTGTGACCACTAAATATTTAATTTCATCAAAGTCCATCCATATTCTATGCTTTGACAAGCCTCTAACTAGGTAAGTATTATTTAAACAAGAAAGAATGTTTCAATTAAGTTTATACTGCAAGTGATTATGTCCTGTCTGTGCTCAGAGTCCTACTGTGCTTCCTAGCAACATACAGAATAAGATGCAAAGACCTGAGCCCTGCATGCTGGTCCCCAGCCCCCACTCTTTAAACCTGTGCTCTTTATTGAGCCACCTTTATCCCTGCTTAAAAGCTGCTGCCAGTTCCTAGAATACCACCCCCTCTTAGCTACTTACATCCTACTACTCATCCTTTCAAGTCTGTCCTAAGTAAATGAAAGCATGGCATCCTCACCTGGAATTAAGCCTTCCATACAGTCCTTCCAGTCTGCTTGTTAGCACTGTGTCTATGCAAAGGCTTTCTTAACACACATCATCCCTCAGGTGTGAAACAATCTATTCAATAGGAGCATGGTATAAATTATGTTTGTATCAAGCTTTCTCTTAGCTTAGTACCTTGGACAGAGCAGGCGTTCAGTAAATATTCCTGGATTGCAGACAATAAAGAGCATGTTCTTTAACTAGGTACCCGGGGCCTCATGGTTTGAGGCCCTAAGATCGCAACCCACGTGCCAAGTTAAATCTGTTAAAATAGCTCACAGGCAACTCTGTCATGAGGACCTGTCCTAACTGACATAGAACTGTTTTTACATGCTTGCTCCTGTGCCCATGTGTTACGATGAAACCTGAAGCAAAGACTTAGAAAGCAGAAAATTCATATTAGTGAGTTGGAATGCTTCCTCTTTGCTCCAGTACTACAGGTTAAAGTCTATTTGTGTAGTCTAGCACATTAACCAGCTTCTCATTTCTCCTCGTATCACACCAATGTAAGAATTCATAAATTAATATTTGCAATACTAATGGCAACAGAAACTATCTTGCCATATTAAGAAATCATAAACCACTTATTTATATTCATTATTAGATGGTCATTGAATGCTACGATTTTATCTATTCAACAAGAGACTTCAAACTAAATTTTAATAGTAAGCTGAACATTACTAGCCTTGTTAAAAGACTTTTGATTCACTGATATCCACTAACAATTTGTAGTCTTTTAATTTTGATCAACTGTTTTTAAATACCATATAAGAAATTATATTTTTAGATATATGTTATGTTTTAAATTTTTCATTCTTAAGTTTGACTTAACTATATTTTCTGAGAATATAATCAAGTTTGATATACTTGAGTGGTGGTATTAATGGAAAGAAATAAGACTCTCTGTTAATTTTTTAATTTTATTGCTTGAAAAGAAGTGTAACACGCATACACATATGAAAATTACCTATAGCTCAATCATTTGCATTATTTAAAATTTAAGTAAAGACTGACCAGTGTCAATCACTGAAATATCTCAAACGCCATGAAGTCTTCTTAACACACTTCCCTACATTTACATA
This sequence comes from Peromyscus nudipes, assembly GCA_902168325.1. Taxonomy (NCBI): domain Eukaryota; kingdom Metazoa; phylum Chordata; class Mammalia; order Rodentia; family Cricetidae; genus Peromyscus; species Peromyscus nudipes. The sequence goes on from CABHPH010139825.1 coordinate 56,618, forward strand.
AACATATGTGTGTACCCCCATTGACAATTTTGAAAAATTTTGAAAAATTTGAAAAAAAAAAAACTTGACTCATGAAACAAAGTCACCTGCAACACAGTGCTTACAAAATTCTCAAATTAAAATTAAAAATACAACAACAAAATCGCTCATTGTCACCACTCTCCAAAGATGAATTTCTAAATGGTTTTATTAAATAAAAAACACAGAGCCAAAACCTTAGATTAGGGAAACAGGGAAAGCCACCAGGCAACCTTACCTCACCAACTCTGCAGCTTCCAAATGCGCCGACTTCCTGTCTACCTAGGCTTTATATGCCTTGCTTTTCTGCCTTCTCATTGGCTGTCTTAGTCCAGCTACCTCACTTCCTCTTGCTACACAGCTCTGTCACTTTCTGTCTGTCTGTACAGACCTCCAGGTCTCTATGGTTGGTACCGGGCTTAAAGGCGTGTGTCACCATGCTTGGCTCGGTTCCCTAGTGTGGCCTTGAACACACAGAGATTCTGCCTGATAAGTGATAGGATTGAGGGTGTGTGCTGCCTGACTTGTTTACTTAAAATATCTGGCCTTTTCTCCTGATCTCCAGGCAAGCTTTATTTATTAACATACAAATAAAATATCACCGCATTTCAGCACAAATGAAATAGCACCACAAACCTCTTCATTAAGAAATACCTACTGCTACTGCAAATGACAGTTTTATGATGCTCAGTTCTATCTGGTTCTTTTTCTGGTCTTCCGCAATTGGCCACAGTTTATTTTTCATTGGAATTGGAATCAGTTACTGATGAGTTTCTAAACTGGTTACTTAGGGCGAGAGAGATGGCTCAGACTCACAACCAATATCATAAACTGGTTACTTCAAATTTATTCAAGTTGTTTTGTTTTTTGGGTTTTCTTTTTTTTCTCGTTCAGAAAGCAGTTGTTACTTGAAAACGGACCCATCTTTGAAGCACAGCAAATGGAAGAGGTAACATCATCTGAGGCCAAAGAAAGCAATTCATCAGTCACCGCTGGCAATGCCAACCACAGCCAGCAGTTCTCATGAAAATATAAATACATAAAACACATATTTCACAGAGATGAGCAAAAGGGTGGACTTCAATGTGTCACTCCATAGCCCCAAACTACCTTAAATTCATGCAGGTGCTAAGCGTGGCCACAAAACACAGTGAGAACAGTCGGCAACCCCACCAGCCCTGCGCAGAGGGAGAAGGCAGGAAAGATCCTTGGACATGGATTTTCAAAAGAAGGATTCTACCCTCAACTCCCTTCTCCACTTAATAACTGCACATGCCGTGTACTGTTCCAGCACGGCAAAGATTGGTGCTTAATTACATTTTTTCCCTCTTTTGCTATCATAAATGCCACATCTATTTAAAGACATGTTTTATTTGGTTAAAATTTGTTTTATCATCCACAGAAAGGATTATAAAATTGAACGGGTGACTATTTCAGCTCAAGTTAAAATCAATAGCATTTATCTGGGCCTTGGGTGCTGAATTCTGAAAGTCCGTGTTTGCCACTTTGCTGCAGCGCCGTAGCTAAGCATCGCTGACGGTTCTTTCCAGAGTTCACGTATGATTTATGGCTGTTCTAGCAAGTGGGACGAAAGCTTCAAGGCCTCTTTCAGTGTTTAAGCTTCTAATAACCAACAGAGTTTTCCTTTCTTACTCTTTAAGCTGAGACTGTCATTCTCAGATTGAACTCATAAAAAATAAAAAGTCAAATCTTTAAAGTACAGAACTTGATCTGTTATAAAATAATAAATACCTAAGACGTAGAAAGAGTATAATCCTGTGAGTCATATGCTCAAATTTCCCCTAAAACAAAAGTCTCCTTAATTCCTCACAATGGGCTATTTTAGCTTTTGTTTATTTTTCTGTTCCTGAACAAAAATCTGATGAGAAATGGCAGTTTCAGATGTCCTAGGGAGTTTCAACCAGTAAACTTTATCTAACAGCAAACTTCTCATTCAGAAACTATAACTCATTCTTTTAGGCATGGTGTTTCTATTTCCCAGCTTAATTTACATAATGAGAATGGTTATAAATAACATTATCTGAATGTTTCCCATCAAAGCAGAAATGATTATTAATTGTTTAAACACAAAGAAAGTTTGTCATTCAATCACCATAAAAATTATTTTTCATTATGTTGGGCAAGCTAGGAACTAATTATTTAAATTTGCTTAGTTAAAAAACTCAGTATGAGACATCTCTCAAATGAGATCTATATTTTTGAGAAAGTACAGTTCAAAGCTAAATTATTGAGAGCTAAACCAAAAAATATAACCCAAGCCAATTTGATTTATTAAAGTATATATGATCAAAACTGTTTCTTAAGAATTACAGCATAAAAATTCAGTTGCTATTGCTGCGTTACAATGTACTATTTTTGTCTAATGCTGTCACCTCAATCAAAAAGTAGATGTATAAGTAAATTGCACTTAAATAATTGTAGGATGTGTTTACCTATGAAAATTACTGGTCTGAAAAAAATTGAGCAATCTTTACAGTGGTTCCTCATTAGCTGTCTTCAATTTTCAGGTTATCTTATCCATTTGAGTTCAATCTGAAAATAAATGAATGAAATCACCTCAAATACAGCACATAAAACCTAGGAACGTTACACTGTGAAAAGTGTATCTAACTCCTGCTTTTAAATCTATTTTAAAATGTAAAAGTGTTTTCTGTTAACACAATTGTACACTCATGTAATAATCTTATGGAAGGAACATTTTTGTTCTTTTACTCAATTAAGTTGACTTCCAGAATATTAACATCCTGGTTTTGTTTATCCAACTACTACTTGACTAGTAAACTATGCAGGAAACTCTTTAAAATAATTTACACAATAACAAATACATTATTTCAACAAATATTTTCAGTGACCATAAAACTAAAGCTTGATATAAATAATTGGAGGAAGTATACATATAACTTAATTTCTCCTCTGTGCCCCAGTATACAAGAATAGAAAGCAGTTTGCCCAAACATTGAATTCAATCCTGAAAAAAAGCTCAGTACACCATTTTATTTAGCATTCAAATATTTACATCTAAAACATCAGAAGTACTTTAGGATATTGACTTATACCAGGACTGATCAGAAGCCTCCTTTCCCTTTATTTTTGAACTCCTGTTTGTAGGGAGAGGAAATAACCTTTACTGTATCGTAGGTATAAAAAGGGACCCGATGATTCATCTCTGTGAATCTGCTTGTTGAATTTGATGGATCATTCTTAAAAGCGACGTTGCTAATCTTCAGGTTTTCTTTTTTAGGTTATTCACAGATCAGTGGGTTTTCCAGCTAATACAGGTCTGATGCTCTTCTGTCTTCACACATGGTATTCATCATCTCTTGACAAGAAAAGACCTTCAGTCTACAAATAACCTTCACTGAAGTAAGACATGTAAGTGGGTTTCTTTATGAAAGATAGATTTTATGGCTGAATAAAAAACAACTGTAGTTAAAAAGTGTCACCGAGTGGCCTTATTTGAAGATTTTTCCTTTAAGGAACTTTAATATTTGGTGTAGAAACTACTAATAGACCAAAAAGGAGAAAAGTATTAAATTACTTTATCATTAACCACAAACGCAACAGGAAGGGTTGATCAGCTCTGTATTTTATCATTCAGAAGCATTCAGCCTTTAAAATATTTAAGCATCCACATTAGTTCTTGTCAAACTAGCACAAAGCAGTGCATAATATGACCTGTGGGTAAGAGCAGAACAAGATAAGAGGCTGCAGAGTGAAGTTTCCACAATGGGATTGCCCTGTGCTATAGATAATACTTTGCCTTCCTGTTTCCAGACAATTACTAAACGATGTTGAATGTTTTCTTTGTATCTCCACTTGGTCATGCTAAGCAAGGGCAGCAAGTTCAGTTAATATTGAAGTGGCAAGGATGAAACAATAAATTTGAGGCATCCTCCATGTCCTGTGTTATTTCATATCACCAATTAGAAAAGGAATAGAAGTTGGGGCTAGAGAGATGGCATTGAGGTTGAGAGCACATACTGTTCTAACAGAAGGTCCTGATTTCGTTCCCAGCACCCACATTAGGCAGCTCACAACTTCCTGCAACTCCAGCTCCAAGATATTCAGCATCCTCTTCTAGACTCTGAAGACACCGCACTCACACGCACATACACAAACACACACACACACACACACACACACACATCCCACACCTACACATATGCATATGGGTAATCTTGCATAAAAATAATCTTCAAAAGATAATAAAAGTCGTTCAAAATTTATCAGACAGCCTGATGGTTTAGGATTTCAGGTATGACAGAAACATTTAAAGAAAATATTAAGAATTTTCAATGGCAAGATGACTCAGTGGGTAAAGGCACATGTAAGCCTGACAACCCAGGTTTGTGGAAAGAAAGCGCTAACTCCCGAAAGTTTCCCTCTGACCTCCACACACCTGCTGTTGCATGAGCACGCACACCCTCCACTCTCCCACACACAGAAATGTTAACAAATAAAATAAAAAGTACTTTTAAAGTAAGCATGCAATAATACAAACACTCAGCAAATCCGAATTACCTAATGAATGCAAAGAACATACTGTGTACTGTTTAAAGAATAGCCAAGAGTCTGGAGAGATGGCCTAGCAAGTAAGAGCACTCTTGCTCTTGCAGAGGATCTGGGTTTAGTTCCCAGCATCCAAATAACCTTCTGTAACTCCAGTTTCCAGGAGTCCCGATGCCCTCTTCTGGAGTCTTCATGCACTGCACACCCATGGTACACCGACTTACATGCACGCAAAGAAGTCATACACCTAGAATACACATAGAATTTTAAAAGGAGCATCTGAGATCCTTTCTTTAAAACCACTGAAGTATCTGCTCCTGATTTTACCTATATTAGTAAAACATTGTGCAAAACAAAGCAGGTCAAAATATGATTATCACTGAAATCACTATAAAACACCCACAAACACCAAATTTCGCCCTTCTGTGTGAGATGAGGAAAGGTAAGAGAAACATGGCATTAGGAAGGAGTTACACATTATTAGAAAAACATCGTACCAAATCTTAGATCCTTATTATCCACAGATATTTATTGCAAAGGTATTCCTACCCTTGTCCAGCTTTTAATTCTATGAACATGGAGTCGGGGGCGGTGGCAGGGAGGTTACTATTAATGAGATAACAGGAAATTCTCCAACTTTAACCAAGTTACTCATTCATTCAACCAGCATTGAATTTATGGTATGGAGAAGTTCCTGAAGAAACAACTGGGAACAAGACAGATACAGGCTCTACCTCAAGGAGCTTGTTCTATGATGAGAGAGAAGAGGAGAGAGAGAGAGAGAGAGAGAGAGAGAGAGAGAGAGAGAGAGAGAGAAACACTAAACAACTGCAGGCCGGAGCATCCAGTGCATGGAATAAACAAAGTGCTGTAGTGACAGACTGGTGAGGACATACCTGGATAAAGGAGATGGATGACTCGGTAGCAACCAGAACAACGCTGTTCCCTGCTCAGGAAGCAGTGAAGGACAGAAAGTTAAGAAAAGTCAGGAGAGTGGGTCTTGGTAATAGAAACCTAGCCCTACGGATACAAGGATGCAACTGACAGCTCTTGTAGTCAGGCTACCACAGCTCGGGAACAGCCTGGATTTGATTCTAAAATCATTAAGAATTGTAATCAGTCTGAAAAAGATAAGATAAGATTAAAACCAGAGAGGAAAAATCGCCAAAGTAAAGAGGATTTCAAAAGAGGTGTGTTCGAAAAGAACAAAGTTAAAAACAGACCTCATAAGTTGTCCTTGTACATGAACCGTCATGGAAAGCAAAACAAGAGACTTCCCTTTGCAACAGACAGAGACCGTGACTGAAAACCACAAGCAATCAAAATGCAGAGCTATGGAGCCAGCCCAGCACCGATGGATGCGTCTACCAAACACTCGCACACCCAAGGCTCAGGGAACATCATGAAAAAGAGGGCGGAAACACTATGATCAGAGATCAGGGAGTTTGCTGTGAGATTGTGTCTCCTAGTGCTGTCAGGAGCTACACCCGTCAAGTCTCACCAACATGACTGCCTAAATGTGAGCTGGGCAGGATGTCACCAGTGAAATGCCAAACTGGACAGAAAATGACCACAAGGAAGGCCTCAACCCTGCAAGAGAATTACAGACAACTGAGGAGAGGTAGGAATGGAAGAGGTGGCCTTCCCTGGGGAAGAGTACAATTGGTTGTCCAGTGCAAAACAGCCCTGAAAACATACATAACAGGTACCATTGTATAAACTGAGCAGATTATAGTTAAGGCACGCACACGCGTACGCAATAACAGTTACTAGGGGGAAAGGTCATGAATTGGAATAAGAGCAAAGAAGGGTTTGTGGGAGGATTTGAAGGAAAGAAAGGGAAGGGAGAAATGTTATAATTAAATTGTAATCTCAAAAATAAAAAAATAGAAAAAAGAAATAATAATAATACAAGGAAAATAAGAAACAATGAAGCAAAAAACTTGGGTGCAGAGCACTGATACTTCCCATCACATTCATAGGCACTAGAAAGTTAAAATACACAGTTCGAAATATTTTGAAACAGAAGAGCTTTGCTATGATCGCAGCATTGATAAAACTATTGAAATTCTACCTGCAAAAAGAGAAATTGCATGTTAGCTCAATATATTTAATCTTTAATTTGTTTCAAGCTATTAACTTTTAAAAACCTTTTCTTTTTGTAATAATTACTTTCTCCATTTTATTCACAGGGTAAGAATAGAGTTTTAATTTTTGTAAAAAAAAAAAAAAGGGAGATTTTTCCAGACTAGAAGCTTACTAAATATATGGGTGCTATCTTTAAATTCTATATTGACAGCTGAGAAAGCAGTTCAGTTGGTAGAATGCTTACCTAACATTCACAAGTCCTCAGTTTGACCTCTAGTATGGTAGAAAATGGTCATAGTGGCACATGCCTGTGATCCCAGTACATGGGATGGGGAGGCAGGAGAATCAAACTTTCAACATCACCTTCAGCTACATAGGAAGTTCAAGGCCAGTCTGACATATGGAAAACCCTAGATAGATAGATGATAGATAGATAGATAGATAGATAGATAGATAGATAGATAGATAGATAGATGATAGATGATAGATAGATAGGAGATAGATAGATAGATAGATAGATAGATAGATAGATAGATAGATAGATAGACAGATAGATGGTAGATAGATAGACAGATAGATGATAGATAGATAATAGATGATAGATGATAGATAGATAGATAGATAGATAGATAGATAGATAGATAAGTAGATAGATAGGTAGATAGATAGATACATAGATACATAGATACATAGATACATAGATAGATATGACAGATAGATTGCATAGTTAAAACACAAACATTGCTCTATCATAAAAATTGCTCAAAATAACTTCATAAGTAAAGAGACAAATTAATAGATTTATGCTTCTGTTTTAATTGTTCAAGAGGAACTGAGAAAATTGCCAGTATTCAAGAAAATGAGTGAATAAACTAAGTTGAAGTAGTTGAATGTACAACATTTTTATAGATATGGCATTGGGTGTATTGAAGTATTTTCTAATATGCAAAAGTTAAGGCATCAATGATTGGACCTCTCTCTAAAGTATCTTTACAATAAAGGATCCAATCTTCTGTTTCTGCTTGCCAGGACTTTTTGTGTTTGGAGTTAGGAGATGGATTAGACTTAATCCTTTTCCAGTTTGTTATGGCAAATCTTGGTAGGAAAAAGACCAACCTCTCCCTTCCTTGCAAGTCCTGAGAACTGTTAGTTATTCATCCTTTCAGTCTATGTTATCTATTGAACAGTATTGTGCTTTAAATAAGAACCGTCTCCATAAGCTCATGTGTTGAATACTTTTTTCCTCAGCTACTGGTACTATTTGGGGTGGTTCTGGAAACTTTAGGACCTAGGTCTTACCTGGAGGTAGTAATCTGTAGGGGTGTGGCTTTTGAGATTAACCTCCGCGGCACAGTTGCTGTCCTTCCTCTGGATTGCCTGTTCACTGTGGAAACAGCCTCCTTCTCCCCAGACTCCCACCACCAGGGGGCTCTCCTTCACCACAGGCACATAATCAATGGAGCCAAGGACTCTGAGCTGATATTTCTGAAACCATGAGCTAAAATAAATAAATCCTCTTTTGAAATGTTTTTTCTCAAATATCTGTCAAGACCAAACGAATGTAATTATTACAATGTAATTATTACAAATAATTATTACAAATGTAATTATTACAAATCAAGAATTCCTCCTGACCCTTGAGATTCTTGAAAGAAAAATCTGAGATTCACTAGTAACGAAACCAAGGAAAAGGCCTCCCCTCTCAAAAAATGAAATTCTACCAAATAATACATATCAATTTTAATACATAATTGAATTGCATAGTTCCTTAGATGATAAATGTCACAGGAAAAGGCATAATAGATTAAGATCCAGAAGTGAGCCAGGAAGTACTTGGCCAGCATGAGCTACGAGCACCACCTTGGGAAAGTGACTTGCAATGTGGGAGGCCATTGAAGGAGAAGGGTGGTAAGCATCTGAGGAAATAGTATTTTAATCATAGTCTTAAACATGGTAAGCTGAGATTTTGGAAGAAAAAGGGACTTGAGTGTCAAGAGCCAGACAGTGTCATTTTGTACTCTCCCCAGCTCATGATATAGGAGCCTTGAAGTCTAATAAAAGACTCTCATAAGCCATAACATGGAAGGAACAGAAAGTATTAGGAGCTTGCAACTTGACAAGTATGTTGTTTTCCTTTAAGTTTTAATCACAGAACCAAAAGATAAGCATGCATTCTAAAGATGACTATATTTAAGATATCCATTACAGTGTTAGAGTTTCAACTGTGACCTCCCACATGCTAGGCAAGTACCCTGTCCTTGAGCTATAACCCTAGCCCAAGTTGGTTTGTCACAGATATTAGATATCCCAACTTAGCATCATCCTATAGTCTTAAGTCATGGTTCAGAATCATTATGAAGACTATACATGTTTCTGACAAGTAAAAATATTGATTATAAAGAAATCAGAATGATGTAGAAGCCTAAGGAGATACCAAATGCTCGAGTTGGATGTGCAGGCAGTATGTGGGGAAGTGTGGTTAATAGTCAAAAAACTACAAGGTCACTAAAATGTGTTCATTCAAATGCTCTGCATTTCAAAATGGCACAATAACCAAGGAGAAATGACAAGAATAAAATATTTTGTGATCTGTCCTTTTTAGTAGTAGGTAGCACTCTTGGGTTTTTTTTTTAATTAAATTTACCCAATACAGTCAAATTTGGGAGAAATAGTCTTGCCATAGTTAAATATTTTTAAACAAAGCAGAAATCCTTTAATAAAGTGTAAGCTTGAAATAGTCCAAAAGAAAGCAGATCATTCCACGAAGCAAAGTGTTTTTCTCAACAACTTAACTATATGTGTTTATTGCATTGGAGCCCAGGACCACCACGCTCGATTACAGTAAAAGCTCTGCATTTTTTCCATCTGGCAATGAGAACACAAGATGTTGTGTAAACTACCAGAAGAGCTCTATTTCATTGTAATTAAAATTTAGTGTTACATTTAAGCAATAAGGCAACTCCAGGAGATGTGATTATCATGAGATAATGACCTTGGGGTGTTAGAAGGCATACAAGGAACCAAATGCCTCCAATCCTCTAAGGGGCAAGATTATTTCTACATAACAACCTCCACCTCCTCTCTCAAATGCACCCCTGCCCCTGAAGCTATATGATCAGGGCAAGAGGAAAGCTTGGGATTAAGAGCACCAATATGATTTCTGTAAGAAGAGGGCTTTGGGGGACTGGTATATGACAGAATTGGCATTGCAGGTGCTGAAGCAGCAGTTTCAAATGAGTTGTGTTGTTTGTGCAATAATTATGCAATGGCTTTAGAATTCTCTGGACACACATAGACCTGTCAGTGATGTCACAGTCCTGTAAGTAATCTTTAGCAAAGGCACGGATCTAACCTTTTCCCCTTGTTTGGGTTTCATGATTTCCATTCCATAATAGCAATAAGATATGACAGGTGGTACATTTCTTGAGGGTTTATTAGTCTTCTTGGGTGGTTGAAGCCATTCAGCCTTTGGCCTGAACCTCTCAAGACATCTAAGATGTATAATAATTCCCCCAAAATGCAAGGCTTGTCATGTCTTATTGCTTAATTACTTTGTACTTGCCGAGTAATTTTTCTCAAAGTGAATGCAGATAACAGTGCTTACTTTACAATTTTACACTGATAGAAACTACTTCTAAAACAGAATGCATGATAATTCTACTCTGATGAACGAGGTACGCTCCATTATATTACTGTTATAAACTCTGAAATGTGGGTCACTTAAAATTATGTAAAATATTTATATTCTTTAACAACTTGTTACAGGGGAAAAGGAATAAACTAAAATTAGACCTAATATAAAATAATGGCATCCTCAAAAACAAGTCACAATAAAGAGATGAGAACCATAAGCATTAAAATAGTTCTTCAACATCAAAGAGGTAAAAGTGATAGCTTAATTTGTAAATAATATTTTATAAGGGAAATAGATGAATAAGAGGAAATATTAGAGTTCTGAGGAAACTCTTAAAATAGAGTCGTAGAAAAGATTTGTGTATGTGTGCATATGTATAATCAATGTCACATGGATAAACTGAAAAAAGGTATAAGTATTTGGATTTTTTTTCTGGGGTAGTGAAGAATCCTGAGCCTGATTAACAGTCTACCCCTTCTGGGTTTATCCAACCATTTTATTCTTGTATGAAACATGATCACTTTACTCCTCTTTCTGTTCATCATTTGCCTAGAATTCTTTTCCAAAAGAAATCAACTGGCATCTTGTTGTTTAAAAAGAATCCTGTCCACATAGTACATAACACAGAAAGATGTTTTTCTTCCTCAGATAGATACTTGCACACATACTTTCATGGGTCTATTAGCAATGTATAGGGTGGGACTAGAATCCAGTGACAAGTCTCTCTCTCTCTCTCTCTCTCTCTCTCTCTCTCTCTCTCTCTCTCTCTCTCCCTCCTTCCCTCTCCCTCTCCCTCTCTTTCTCCCATATATATATATATGATAGATATGTATATATTTATTACATTATTTGTCTATATTCATAGACACCCTATCAATGAAGAGTTATACTCTGGATGTGGTCACCCATTTATTTTTTTTTCCTTAAGGAATATGCCAAAAGTAAATAACACTAGGATTGTGTGGTAATTGAAAACAACTTAGAAAGACAATTAGCTTTTTTTCAACTTCCTAGATGTTCTTTTTCAATGGTATTTCTGTAAGCAAGGGTGAAAAATGTGGGGTATTTTCTAAATCAAGTACATGTACACTTTTGACCTGAGCTATTCATTCACCTCTACAAACTATTTGACCAGTCTTTTCTGACATCTACCTGGCAAAAAGAAAAAGAACAAAAGCAAACAAACCAAAACCATTTTTTAAAGATGAAATTTTTATTGAACAACAACAGCAACAGCAAAAATCTAGGTAGCAAATTGACATTAAACAATCAGTAGCCACTGCACATATGGGGATTGTTTCTGTTTATCTATCCAACCACTGATCTACTTACCTGTCTATCAAATAATCATCTATTTGTTTGTATGTTGTAGCTCCATCTGAGCAGAGCATTGTTTAGAATAGGATGCTATTTATATGTTGTAGCTCCATCTGAGCAGAGCATTGTTTAGAATAGGATACTCTATTCAGGCAAGAGGACCACAATTCCACTCTTCTTCTACTTCAGACAGCAGTGTTCTGGGAAGAATCTCACACACAGGTTTAGTAACTGACTGAGCCCCTGTGAGATCACACTCTCTCTTGGAGGTAATGGTGATAAGGCTGCTACACGCTACTGTTTTATGGCTGAGTGTGACAGTCCAGTTCCTGAAATAACTGTTTTCCAGAATGTTCATTGCCTTCACGCAAGTTTCCTTTTAGCAAACATTTTTGTTGTGTTTTGTTTTGAGGTATCTGAAATTTATTCATTATTACATATTTGGTTTTGAAGTATATTGGTAGCTGTTTTGTTTCTATTTTTATATCAGTGATTTTTTAATTTCCATCTCACATTTCAAATGGTGGCAGCAGTTTTCATTAGTCTTGGGAAGAGGAGTTGTTCAGGCTAGTGATTCAGCTCAGGTAAGAGAGTCATTTCCTAAACACCCACAAAGCCCGGGGTTTTATCCCTAACAGTATATACAGGAAACATCAGGATGCACCTCTGCAATACTAGCACTCAGAGGCAGGAAGGCCATCAACATTATCCTTGGCTACATAGCCAGTTCAAAGCCAGCCTAGGATACCTAAGACTCTGTCTAAAACAGAATAAAGAAGAACAGTAACAAAAGTCATTCAAAGATTTTCCCAAGAATCCTTATACTACGTTCTTGAAACTACATTACATTCTATTCCCTAGCACCAGAATGGCTTATTAGAGGGCCCCTTTGATTGTTCAAATATACTTCATTTCTTGAACTAAAACTGTAAGATGTAGGAGCTTATACTTCAAGAGTGTCTTTGTAGTCTAAAGTTTTATCATCATTCTGCAATTTCCCTAACATTAATTCTTTTTGAGTGTGATACATTCTAACAATGTAAGGCAGTCAAGCCCTTACATTTAGGGTGTCTGGGAAATCTTCATGAAATTTGCTTCGTGAATGCAGGTGCTATTCCACATGTATCCTTATACCCTCAAACGTTTCAGGAAGCTAAGTATGTTCACAGTTGAGGATGTCAATGGAGGAGGTTTCAATTCCTTTTCCCAGGGTGACTATGTCATTGTCCTTGTAATCAGCTCCAAATGTGAGGCTGAGGAGGGGTGCTCCAAATGAAAAAGACAACAGGATTCCATAGAACCAAACTCTCTTTCCTACATTAAATAACAGAATTGGTCAATCATGGAAAGACTCTATTAGCTACTATATTGTCATTTACATGGTCCATAAAATATTGCTAGCATATTTATATAGTCATCAGAAAGTATGGGCTAAGAAATTAAAGGTTCTGTTGGGATTTAAAAAAAAAAGTAGATGATTCTATCCTAAAAGCATATTTTCTGTTTGCATGTTTTCTTTTTCTCATTAACTGGTTGAGTCAGTTTTAACAGAAAGCCTCATTATGAAAGGTAAAAGAGAAATAAGCAATAAAAACCCATAAAATATGTGAGAAAATGCAAACAAATGCTCTGGTGGGAAATCATAGAAGTTAAAATGGCCCAAGGCATCATAAGATACAAATGTCACAAAGCATTTTTAAAAATGAATGGAATAGAGTTCAACAAAAGCATTTTTACTGTTATCAAAGGCATTGACAGAGCCAGGATTGAAAAAAATAATGCATCTATAAAGCCAAGACCCTGAAAACAACTATTTGGTACTCTAGTTTCACCAAATCATGAATGCAGGTTTCTAAAAAAAAAAAAAACTGTCAGCCTGAGCGTTCATCTCCTTCGACTTCTGCTTTTCAACCTCAGATAATAACTGTGAAAGATAATAAGCAATCACTGAAGGAAACTCACCAAACTCCCAGAGTTTTATTGGCCTCTTCAAAATGGTGGAGAAGGATTTCAAATGAGTTAGCATCATGCCTACTGTGTGTCACAACTGCTTCAACAGTATCTGGGTCAGAACACGGGAATCAGTAGAAACGGCTTCTTTCAAGTCCTTGGCCTCCATCTCAGAGCAGTCAGGCTACACTGAGTCTTTGCTTATATAAATGACTTCCTCATTTGCCTGCTTGAAGGGAATTAGCTTATCTGAAGCAGCCTAGTGACAAACCCAAAAGTTTCTTGATGAGAACAGATCATATAGTTCCAGTAAATTGGCACACACCAAGTCCAGGATGTGCTGAATCGTCACTGTTCCAACAGGCTCCGAGGTATTGTCAGCATTAGAAAATGGCCTTCAAGAAAACTGCTTCAACTAAGGCTCCTGGAGTTTAATTGCGGCTGTGACTAGACCCAGAGTATTGAATCTTTGCTCCACTACTCACTCACAGGCTGTGTCCTCTCTGAGTTCATGAATTTATTTATTAATGCTGGAAAAGTTTTAATGTACCTCTCAAAAGTCCAAAAAGACTTCTTCATGGCATACTTCTAAAACTCTGGTGCTTCTTTTGCCATAATTCACAGCTACAAGTAGGCAGAGGCTGAATCACAAGGTTGCTGGGTGGCCACACCATCCATCACAGCACTGCATCCCTGTCAGTATGTGGAAGTTACTAACTTGGTGCACCAAGTTTCATGAGAGAAGAGGAAGAATGTTAAAAATCATATGTGCAAAACATTTTAATAATTGTGAATTCACTAAAAGATCATGATATATTTCTGACTTGTGTTTTACATAATTCCAAATCTTCTTTCTGATCTCATATCCTGCAAAAGTCTGCATAGATCTATCTATCTATCTATCTATCTATCTATCTATCTATCTACCTACCTACCTACCTATCTACCTATCATCTATTATCTTTCTATCTGTGCATCTATCATCTATTATCTATGTATCTATTTATCCATCATCTGTCTATCCACCATCTATCGATCTATCTACCTATCATCTATCTGTCTAGCTATCTGTCTATCAGCTATCTGTCTATCCATCATCTATCATCTATCTATCCATCATCTATCTATCTATCCATCTGTCTGTCTGTCTTTCCATCATCTATCTACCATCTAGATGGAGAAAGAAACAAAGAGAGAGGGTAGACTAAATAATTACTGAATCTTGAAAAGGGATTTATTCTGAGATTGCAAAGTGGAACTGCTTTGTATCTTTGTATTTTTCTGAGTTTTACATTATCTCAAAATTAAAAACCAAGTCTCTGAATTTAAAGGATAAAGATGTAGGGGGATTTATTTCCACTGCAAGGTGCCCACCCAGAGTGTGAGAGACCCTGGGGTGGACCCCCAGCACCATTTAAAAAATGCAGAGAAAGATTATAGAGATATAAGAACTAAAAGTAATACATGCTTCGGTGCTGGATATTAAGGATAAAAGATGATGATTGGTAAAACATCAATAAATTAGATGTATTGGGAAATTGCGTGATACTACATACCACTTCAATGTCATGGCAGTTTGACAGCCTGAAAGATTTTTTTAAGTTTCCTTTCCCTTTCCCAAACATGTGTGTTCACAGATGAGCACGCTCGCTGCTTCTCCCATGTGTCATGACAGCACTTGTGTTTATATAAAAGACAGTAATATTAATATTTCATAGTTGATAGATGGATTTCCAAGCTTTATAATCTTTGTTGTCGCATTGTATCTTAAAAAGTTGAACCACTAATCCTCTTTTGAGTGTACTTCTACTGATAGAAAGAGAAGGAAAGGGACTAAAGACACAGGAGAATGGTAGAGTGCTTGCTGAGTATGGACAAGGCCCTGGCTACCATCTCCACCACTCCCTAGATCTTCCAATCAGTCTGTGGCAATATTGCATAACCATTCTCTAAGAGTCTGGTTTTGATTTTAAAAAATTTATCTAGATCTGAAAAACATCTCAAAAGGGCCATGTATCCCACCTAGAGTTTAGATGGGTATCTCCTCAATGAAAAAGTGATTTAAACCATGGTTTAAAAAGAGAAAAATAACAGATGGTCACTGTAAATGCAACACTGGAATTTATCACACTATCATAGGGTTTTCTACCAGAGGCTTAATTTCTCTGCTGTTTTCCTCTCACTTTCCCTGACCCTGGGAGGATACTAATGGAATAAAAGTAGAATTAGCAAGAATAATTTTCTCCAATAAAGACAAACCCATCAGTAGGAGAGGAAAAATACGCATGTCAATAGCCAAAATTATATATTTCTGCCAAGATTATGAGGACTATGTGTTGATGAAGTCTCCCGGCTAAAACTGAGGTCTGCACAGAACTTTTCGTGGAGCTCTTGGGGTGAGAATATAGTGAAATTTGATATAGAGAGTCTCTTTGGGGAAATCCAAATGATGATAACTTTTAACACATTTTGCTTAGAAATAAGAACACAGATTCAGAACAACAGGTAGCTGATTCTCTGAAATTCTGTGAAGCCCAAATAGATATCAGTGAGGTTCTCTTCATGCTAAAGACCATGGAAGCATTCTGCCTTAGAGACCAAAATCATGGATGTTTCTATCTGAATAAATGAGCTTGACAAACTGTCACTAAAGGCCTTTGAATTTAACACCATGAAACCTCGGCTATTTCATCACTGAAGAAACTATATAGTAAAGTGTGGAAAACAACCATAACCATAAAATGCCCCACAACGGGCATTTGGCGGGTTTGCTGTGTGCATATGATATGTGCTCAATGTGTTACCCTGCATGCAGCATTGCCACTAAACAAGATTCTTCCTCTCAACACTCACTAAATGCCAGTGCTCAACTCCCTCCATGCAGGTGGCAGGACTACCCCTTTAGGCCAGTCATCCACCCAGGACCCCCAAATGAAGGAAGAGAGAGAGAGAGAGAGAGAGAGAGAGAGAGAGAGAGAGAGAGAGA
>CABHPH010139826.1:0-12490 GCA_902168325.1 Peromyscus nudipes
TCCCTGCCCCCTTTTCTCACAGTAGCCTTTCCAGTGAGTCAGGTGTGGCCTTTAGTTGGACCGCAGTAGGAGAAGCTGTGTAACCTCTGCCCTGATCAGGTAAGTCCTGAAGAACAGTGGCAGAGTTTGGTGGCTTTGACCATCTAACAAGTCCAGTCTGTGAAAGAAGTTCTGGTTGTCAGAGTGAATATCTCATATGCTAAGTGCTCAAAAGATGTCTCGGGCTAAGTGATCAAAAAGAGGTAGGGACCGATAGAGGGTACCCTGACTTCAGCCCCTGGACTTAGAAGAAAGAAATCTGAGTTCACTGGGAGGCTACAGTGTATGCGTGTATTTTGAATATTGAGGGCAAATGCCAAGTTGTGTTTTGTGACCATATTCAGGTTCAGAATTTTACGGCAGTGAGATTTTTGTCTTGACTCTCTCATGCTTGGGTCCAGGTTCATGAAACTTTGGGGTCTGTCTTCTCTGTTAAAAAAAAAAAAAGACAGTTGCTCACATTTTCCTGTTTAGATAAGAAAAAGACTTAAGAAGATTATCCAATTTATGATGGGGATTATTTATGAATAATCTGGTAAGAAAATAGAAATTGTACCGTTCAAAAATCCTGACAGTTTAAAAACTGACACAAAAAATTTATTGACAATACAATCATCTGAAGTTTCACATTTTGCCTGTATCTCACATTGTGCTCACATTGAGGTCATCTGTAAGTAAAACACCTCAAGGACAACTTGGTCACATCTGTTTTAAAGAAAATGATTTCATTAAAAAAGAAAAAGTAACATCAGCTTGTGGGATTTAGGGCCAGAGGATCAGTATTCCAGCAGCATAGTCAGCTAGCTATGTAGTGAGGTTGAGGACAGCCCGGGCAATGAGACCTTGTCTCCAAGAGAGGAGGCAGGGAGGTTTTAGGATAGTTTAGCTGAATGGTTTAAATGAATTTAGTTGTTCAAAGAAATCCTTCTGGAAAAGATTTTCTCAGTAAAAATTTATTAGTGAGGACATAGTGTTGTGTAAAATCTTTATATGCAGGACATCATCTTCAACATCAAAAGGGAGAGGCGTAATATTTCATCACCAGTTGGGATTTTATTTGCCTCTGGATCTGCTTTTGGACTCAGGTAGAAGCTGTTTCTAGTTGATGTCTTGAAATCTCAAGGCTGATTTATGAGCTTAAGCTCTTTGGTTTAAATGAGTTTACAATGGTGTGTGTGATGGGGGATATTAGTTAACATTTTCTGACAAGCAAACTGTTTCGAATTTTGTTGAGTGGTGGAGGAGTTGGTGACTTGGTGTGCAGGCCCATTTTCATTACTTTAATTGTGTGATTTATTAGGATTTTAAGCTTTTTAGAAATGTTTTAGTGTTATAGGACAGAATTAAAAGGATTTAGAATAAAAGGAGTTTAACAAAGGACTTTGCAGCAGTTTTTGTATTTGATGGATTTGGTGAGCTGCATTCCATTTCAATCATTGTGGTGCATTCTGTCCAGTGCTGTGGGGCAGGTGTGTGTAACGTCATTCTCTCTATTGTACATGCAAATACACATACAATTTATATATCAAAAGTTAATCCGCTCCAATTTGGAGGATTACATTACCGGAGGGCGATGACTCCATTAGGCCCCAGGAAGAGTACAGGCTGCTATTTATATGCATAAAAAAACCAAGGGAATATTGCACTGTTTATGAGTGTGTAGAATGTGTATACACTTTCACTTTAAGAATTGTATTTATTCAGGCCATCCAGAATAAAAATATTTAAATGAGAATTAAAATTTACTGACAATATTTTATTTAAACTCTGAAATTTCATTTCTTTTTTTCTAGTTTGTAGAGGGGTTTGCCTCATTCGTTTAGAGACTTTGGGGATCCTTGTTTCTTGTGGTCCGGTCATTACAATTGGCTTTTGTAGTGGGTACCTTGTGGGAGGCACTGTGCTCCAGTTAGGGCTTTTCTCTTACATCTTACAAATGTGGCTTTGACTGTCCACGAAGAGCGTCAACCTTAGGGCTTGTGTTGTGGCCAAGTCTGCTCCCTGGTAGATTCTAGGAGGCCAGCGGGAACCAGTAGAGTTCTTCAGTTACATTTTGAGAAGAGTGAAATAGTCAAGCCAGTCTCGTTAGGATTGCACTTTGAAAACTTGATGATTCTTCTGTCAAATTAACAGATTGGTCTGCACAGAGTAGGTGCAAATGTAAAGACCAGGAAGCAGACCATGTGTTGAAGGGGTCAAGGATTGGTTCTGTGTAGATGCAGTCCAATTGTAATTAATTTTGTACAGAAATAGTGTAGGCTTTGGATCAGTTAAATTTTAACTCATGCTTGGATTTAAAAGTCAGATTATTAATTGTTAAATCGGATTTGTAGCAGAAGCAGAAATAATCCATTGTAAACTATGTTTGAACAGTCAAGTTATTTTTATTTTATTTAAAATTTTATGTAATAAGATAAAACATAAATTTATGTATTTTTGGAATACTGTGTAATATTTTGATCTTGAACAGATACTCTTTTTGTTTGTTCATTTTTTATATGGAGATGGAGTCAGGCCTCTAACTTGCTGCTGTCCTCCTGCCTCCTCATGCCTGGCTTTTGTGTTTTCTTTTTGGTTCTTCCACAGTGAATCTTTAAATGCAGACTTTGAACATTTCTTGTGCATATTTTACAGTTTAAGTTTTAAAATAACATCTACCATTTGAAAAATTTCAGGTTTTTTTCTCTTCCTTTCTCCCCACTCACTTCTTCCCTTACCTTCTCTCTTTCTCTCTGTTTTTATTCTGTAGCTGAGGATGACCTTGAACTTCTAATGCTATCCTCTGGCCTCCATTCCTAAGTGCTAGCCACCAAGCCTGGTTTGGTTTACCCAGTATGAGGAATGGACCCCAGGGCCATGAGCATTCTGGGCAAGCAGTCTGCTCTCTGAGCTCCATCCCAGCCTCCCAGAGTTTCCTTAAACCTTCAGCATCCATTTCGCATGGTGTTCTTGTGTTGTTCTGTGTCTTCAGAATCTTCACACCTTGGAAATCAGTAAGAGTGATGTTGTAATTCTCCATGTTTTCTTCCCGTGAGACACTCTTTAAATGACTGTGGATCCTTGGCTGTCCGTGTACAGTTGTCTGCACTCACAAGCTGACTCGCAGCTTTGGGGCTTCACTTTCATTTCCACAGCTCCCCTTGTGCGGCTGGTCTGCTGGATGGAGTCTTCTGATGGACAGCTCTCCAGTCTTTCCCCCGGGGGCTGTTGTGTTCCCCAGAGGAGCCGTGGAGGATAAGGATCTGACACTGGTGTTTGGGAAACTCGAGAGTGAGGTGTCCTGGGCATGGGAAAGGCGGCTTCGGTATTGAGCACTATGCTGTCATTTAATCCCCCTCCACCTGGAGTTGCTGTCCCAGGCCCTAGAGAGCTGCCCGCCTTTCAGGCACTTAGCAATGGGAGCGTGGGTGAGTTGAGTTGTCTGCAGGTAAAGGCTTTGCATCTGAGAGTTTCTCAAATAGCCAGTGCCAAGCCGTCGCCTTTATTTTAGGCTGCTTCTTTCACATCCAGTCCCAAGTGTACCTGGTGTAATCACTAACTGTGCCTTTTAGAATCCTTTATAGAAAGTCCCCTTAATCTCGGTGTGTTTTTCTACCCCTGAAGCCTCTAGCTTTTACTTAGAGCTGTTAAACTGATCAATAATCATCTCTTAGTGAATTTGGTTGTGGTTATTACATATTTTAAAACTTTAATAATTGGTGTCATAGAGTTTTTAGAGAGAATAAATTTAAATGCATGTTTTCATCCTCCCAGCTTGTGTTCAAATTTAAAATAAGCACTGACTTGTCTCTTGGCATTTGGCTTCTTGTTTAAAGTGAACACAGACATTTGACAGTAAATTTATGTATCACATGGGCTGAAAACCAGAAGACAGAAACTGTTTCAGCATTGAAGTTGCTTTCCACTTCCCGAGTCTTCTAATTTCCCAGGCCTCTGCTGTCAACAGTGATCCTGACTTTCATGTGTCCTTGGGGAGGGTGCACAGCAGAAGAGACTCTGTGTAGGTCTGGCTTCCCCCCACACTTGGTGTAGTTAGTGTCTTTCCCTCTTCTATCTGCTGCCTCCATGGGGTTTACATTCAGCACTCCCCGGTTGCAGCTGTGGGGAATGGATGCTCCATCACACACTCGGCTCTTTCTTCCTTCACTGTTTTAAACAGTGCTGGAGTGAGTAATCATGTGTGTAAGTGATTTCTCATACCTGAGTGTATGTGTAGGACAAAATCTCGGCCATCATATGCATGGATTCAGGGGTTGTAAATTTATATATTTAAGTAATTTGGTGAAAGTTTTATCAAAATTTGCATCTTGTGTTTGATAATTGTCAATTTATGTGAATATAATTTTAAATAAATTTTAAGTGGAATGTTTTAAGATATTTATTTTATATATTATTGTTTGTATGATTTTGTGTGTGTGTGTGGGAGAGAGCACATGCATGTCCCATGGAGTTATATGGAGGTTAGAGGACAACCATTGGGAATTTGTTCTCTCCTTTTGTGGGTCCTGGGGATCTAACTCAGGTTATCAGGGTGCCTAGCAAGCACATTTATCTGATAAGCCATCTCACCCACCCTTAGCTGGAAAATTTCTGATTTATCCAAAGTAGTAGGAATAATATATGAGATACTCATCATTTGATGATCCATCTGTTTTTTATTAATTCTGTTTCTCTCCTACTAGACCATCCTAGATAGGTATTAGTTTTGTTAATTTATTTTTCATATAAAGAATCTTGACCAAGTGTGGTAGCACTCAGGAGACAAAGGCAGACAGATCTCTTTGAGTTCAAGTTCAGCCACGCTGGTCTGCAAAGCAAATTCTAGGCCAGCCAGGGCTATACAATGAGAGACCTTGTGTCAGAAAGAAAAACAACAACAAGCAATCAAACAAGGGCAGTCTTTAAAATGTAGCAAGTGTATTGTGGGGGAGTGGTCGCTTCTCCTCCAACCTCCCAACCCCCTGTGAGTTGGTGACTGATCCTAAGCTTTAGGACGGCAGGAGAGGCAGGCATAGGAGAGGATCGTGCAGGTGCTGTGTAGTGGAGTCTTGCATATGTGTTGGAGTCTCCACAGGAAAGGAGAGATGGAAAGAAATGACTAGGATGACTGTCATGTGAGGTTGGCATTTGTGGAAAACTAGAGCGAGCCAAGGCTAGACCTCAGTGTGTTTGCTCATTTCTCGTCTCCCATGTTCAGTGGTTTCTATGGTCTAGTAAAGGAAGTCTGTCATGTGGAGTTTCTTCATCTCTCTGAGGAAGTGTGAAGAGGCTCAGACGGTCCTCTCCTCCTCTCTCAACACTAGACCAGGAGCAGCACAAACTCCTAGGACCATTAATACGGTTTTTAGGACTTTCTTGGGATTGTGTGGTTGAACATCTTTTTATGTCATTTGGACCCAAAGTGTATTTATTATTTTAATTTTAGTTTGTAAAAGGTGTCTTTTTAGTTTCATGTATGTGAATCACATGCATGAGTGTCTCCTGAGGAGACCAGAGGGACAGTAATATCCCTTGGAACTGAAGGTACAGAAGTTGTGAGCTGCTCTTGGGTGCTGGGAACCAAAGCCAGGTCCTCTACAAGAGCAACACGTGCTCTTAACCCGTGAGCCATCAGTACAGCCCCCAATACTACTGTTTTTAACATGGGTTCTGGGGATCAAACACAGCTCTGTGCATTTAAGGTACACACTTAACTTACTGAAGTGTCTCTCCAACCCTGCACTTGGTTTATATTAATGAATATTGCTGAGTTCATTTATTATTATGTTGACTAGTATTTTGACAAAGATTTGAATGAGAACATCGATGTTGAGTATTCTTGTGTCATTACAGACTTGAATGGGAATACTCTGAACTGTTAACTATTAATCTCTGTCTCTGTAAATAGTCATTATTGTCTTAAGGACTCAAGGTAGAGGCAGGAGGATAAAAAGTTTAAAGACAGCCTTGGCTACATGATAAGATAAAGTCCAACCTTGGCTACATGAGACCTTCTCAAAGGGAGAAGGAAAAAAAAGTTAAAAAAAAATTGGGGCTGGGAAGATGGGTCAGGGGTTAAGAGTACTGGCTGCTTTTCCAGAGGACCCATGTCTCAGAATCCACATGGTGGCTCACAGTGAACCGTCTGTAACTCTGTTCCAGGGGAGCTGGCACCCTTTTCTGGTCTTGGAGCATTGCAGGCAGATTGTGCACAGACATAGGCAGGCAGAAGATCCATATACAAAAAAATAAAAAATAATGAGTGGGAAAAAAAAATTGGAAGCTAGGTGTTGTGGTAGTACTTGCTGAGACTGTAGGTCTGGAGTTCCAGGCCAGCCTAGGCCACAGAGGCGATGCTGTCTTCATTAATTTTGTTATTTTCTTTTGTTGTTACTACGAGCAGGTATAGAGTTTAGTCAAATGCTTATTCTGTGTATGCTGAATTGGCAGAATTTGTGACGTGAAGCTATTAGTAGTTAGTCTAATTTCCATTATTTGTATACCCTAACAACTAGCAAGGATTGGTCTCATTTCTTAGGTGACTTTATTCTTCCTTTAAAATTACCATTTAAATCACTGTATCATTAAAAATTTCATTCATGTATAAATAAAAAAGATATATTTTCTGTCCTAATAGTTAGATATTATGAACATTCTAGTCTTTTTTTTTTTTTTTTTTTTTTTTTTTGATTTTTTTAAGATAGGGTTTCTCTGTGTAACCATGGCCATGCTGGAACTTACTCTGTAGACCAGGCTGGCCTTGAACTCAGAGGTTCATCTGCCTCTGCTGGGATTAAAGTTGTGCGCCATCACAGGCTGGCAAACATGCTAGTCTTAAGGAACTACTCAGCACTATAGGATGTGGGTTTTGATCTCACAGAGAATGTTGGAAAGATTGAAACAGGTGCCAATTAAACAAAAATCTTTAATAAAATGTCGGTCAGTACCTTTAATGTTTAAAATATTTTTCTCCTTCAGTTTTCTTTGTTTTATACAGTTAAATGTGTGGATTGAATACATTATACTGAATAAATTTCTGTCGTGTATGTATATGAATATGTATGTAAACACACATATATACAAATATGTATGGACACACATATGCCCATTGTTCTGTACATGGCAGACAAGTGATCTACCACTCATCTACGCCATCCTCTAGTATAAACATTTTGAAATAATGGGAAATGTACAAGAGTTTCTCAAAACATACTTTTTGTTTTATGTTCTCTAATAGGTGCTGAAAAGTGTGATAACTTTGCTGAGAAAAGACCTCTTCTTGGTGTTTGTAAGAGCATTGGATCTTCAGGGTAAGGATATTCCAAGTGAAGCCTTGAAACTGCAGCGTTTGTGGTGACGTGTTTGCTTCCCTCCTTACTTTCTCTTCCTGTGCTGTGACGCCGAGCATCAGATGAAGGCGGCCACGGTGCAGTCTGGAAAGACAAGATTGTCAGCGCTCAGGAAAGTGTTCTTACATTTGCTGTGTACTGTTAACACTCATGCCTCTACTCAGAGGTCGCTATCCAGTGGTAATATATATAATAATGTTACTTGCATCATATGTTAATGTTTGGCAATGTATTGATGCTGTGACTTGTGCCCGATGCAACTCTAAAGGTATTCCTTGGTTTTCTCTCTTACTCTTTATATTACTATGAAAAAGTACCATTTCCTTTTTGATTTACACATTCAAAGAACAGATTTGCTAGCCAGGTGGTGGTGGTGGTGGTGATGGTGGTGGTGCAGCACACCTTTAATCCCAGCACTCGGGAGGCAGAACCAGGTAGATCTTTGTGAGAGGCCAGCCTGGTCTATAGAGCGAGATCCAGGACAGACACCAAAGCTACACAGAGAAACCATGTCTCAGAAAAACAAAAACCAAAAACCAAAAACACAAAACAAAAAGCAAAGCCAGATTTGCTGACCTCACACATGGGTCAATTGAGTGTCAGGGATACTCAACTGTTGTCATGTTCATACTTGCTACTATGAAGGGGGGGGTTTTGTCAGTTTGACACACACTTGTGTCATGCTTAATTTCCAACTGACAATAAAAATATCATAACTTTCTAATGTGATACAACTGCAAATGCATTATTTTCCCTCACAATAGGCATGGTACCTTGAAGAGTCATAGTCTTTTAGTATTGAAAGCTCAATATGTAGATATATATTTAGAATACTGATATTCTCTAAATCTATATGTCGATATAGATTTAGACACTGATACTGTCTCAATCAATGCTACTTGATAAAGAGATAGAGGAAATAAAACACATCTGTTTAACATATTTGTAACAAACCAGGACAGAATTATTCTTGGAAATTACAATCCTCATTTCTGTAACTGGACACATGGCCTTAGCTGGTATTTGTATCTGACATCCTCCACTACCCATTCTGTATTTCCTCTACATCCAGCAAGCACCTCTCAGGGATTGATTCTTCACCTGTAGGGGTGAACCATACTTTCACTCCTGAAGTGTCTGGACCATTTATCTTACCATAGGCTATGGTAACACCAAGAGATGTTCTAAAGGATCCCCTAGGCTCTAGACATATTCTTCCATATCCCCAATGTGGAGGAACAGGCCTTTCCCCCCCCCCCCCCCCCAGTCTGAATCTATCACTCCTCCAAACATTCCTTTGAAGAGCATCAGGAACACAATGTGGCGAGGGGAAAAAAATCAGCTTTCTTTTGAGTGGAATGTTTTCTGTGTCTCTTGGCAGGAGTACTCCCCCATAACCAAAACATATTCCAGCCGAGCATAAAGTAGAGGGAACAGGAAGTAAAAATTTTCTTTGTGGGTCTTTCGGGAGGATGATGAGTGGTACCATTTCCCTTACCCCTTGTCCTAGGTCTGTGAATCTTGGCTATAGGGGAAACAGTGCCATGTACTACATATTGATTGAAAGTGTATAGAGACTTCTGGAGAACCCTACCTTGGTTCTCTAGCCAACTGCTACCTATTTTATTTTTATTTTTATTTTTTTAAAGATAGTGTCTTTCTGTGTATTTCTGGCTGGCCCGGAACTTGATATGTAGACCAGGTTGGCCTCACAGAGATCTGCCTGCCTCTGTCACCTGAGTGCTGAGCTTAAAGTCATGTGCCATCATATCCAGTCCCTAATTAGTTTTATAACTGTGTCTTCAAAAGGTCATTCTGTGGTTCAAGCTAGCTACTTTGGGGTGGTGGGGAACATGGTAAGACCAGTGAATTCCATGACTATAGGCACATTGTCACACTTCTTCGGGTTGGCTGTGAAATAGTGCTGTGTAGAATTCTGTGATGGTGGATAAGGCATTCTGTAAGTCCATGGAGGACAGTTTTGGAGGAAGCATTATGTACAATATTGCTAAAATTCTTTCTCTGGGGAATACATAAAGCAACATCTTCCTTCCTTCTAGGGTCCTGATGACAAACTGAGGCATAATTCTACCAAAATTTATCCCTGGGAGCCTTCCTTCAGAGCCTTAGAGGCAGGGGTTGCGTACAGGGATGTGGGCACCAATCCCTCAACCGGACCCACCTTGAAAGCCTTACTCACCAGAGATTAGGTCTTCCCCCATAACCCCTTAGGTGGAGCCCAGCTCTGCTCTTTACTGCCCTCTATCACGGCTCATCCTCCAGGACAAGTGCACTGTTGTGGGGTGGT
The DNA here is from genome assembly GCA_902168325.1 of Peromyscus nudipes. NCBI lineage: Eukaryota > Metazoa > Chordata > Mammalia > Rodentia > Cricetidae > Peromyscus > Peromyscus nudipes. Next base: position 9,676 of record CABHPH010139826.1, read on the forward strand.
AGGGAGCAGCTGGCTACTAAGATGGGAATCTCATGTCCTACCCTGCACCTTCTATTCAGGAGAGGTTGTAATGGTTCTTTCTGTGTCCTTCTAGCCACTCCCAAATATCGACACAGGAGACTTATTAATTGTGAAAGCTTATCCTTAGCTTAGGCCTGTTTTTAACTAGCTCTTATAACTTAAGTTCACCCATTTCTATTAATCTACATTCTGTCAGGTACTGCCCATCCTGCTTCCCACATCCTGTTTCCTCAAATCTATTTCAAGGGCCTAGATTCCTCCTCCTCCTCCTCCACCTCCTCCTCCACCTCCACCTCCTTTCTTTCTCTGCCTGAAATTCCTTCTGCCTAGCTATTGACTGTTCAGCTTTTTAGTACAGCAATCACAGCAATACACCTTCATTCACACTGTACAAATATTCCATAACAGGATATAAAGTGTGAACCCAGATGGGATGATTTTTTTTTACAAGGGGAACAGATGAACGCCCCAAGATGGAGGATGCTTCCCTTGGAGGACAGCCACTCATGACAGCTCCAAAGACAGATCCATAACTGGTAGACGGGTCTTTTCCAGTAAGGAAATTGCTGCCTTTTCCATGGTGGATGTGGTCCAGTGTAGTCAGCCTGCCACCAGGTTGCCCCTTGGCCATTCCGGGAATGGTGTGGTGCCAGGCTCACTGCTGGTCTCTGTTGCTGAAGGATTTGACACTGAGCAGCAGCCATAGTTGGGTCAGCCTAGGTTAGTGGATAACCATGTTGTTGAGCCTCGCCTAACCTTCACCCCCACACCTGTAATTCACTTTGTTCATGGGCCTGTTGGGCTTTGGCCAGGATGGCTGGGGAAAGAGTCTAACTGCTCTCTAAAGGATTGTCCTGTCTTCTAAAGGATTGTCGAACTCCTCCTCTGCTAACTCATCTTTCCACCTTTGCCTGTTTGTAGAGATCTGTCTACACACCACTTCCCCAAACATTGTTCTCACCAGTTTCCATGCATGGGTCTTCCAAACTAAGCAGAATGTACCAGCATGTGCCCTGCCCAGAGTTCTCCCTGTGAAGATTCCCTTTCCCCAGTGAGCCTTGCAGGGTTGTCCCAGAAAGTGCCTGTCAACGTTCCCGCTGTCCACTTCTGGGTGATGCCTGCATAGCGTTTAGGGTGGTCTGTAAACTAGGTTCTGGTCTTCTGCATCCTCAGTCATCCATCCATAGGGCACATCCCATGAGGTCATAGGTGAATGCTTGGAGACGATATGCCAGGAATCAGAACCACAGGCAGTAACTCCAGCAGCTGGCGGGTAGTTAGGCAGGCTCGGGAGAGCAGTGGCCGGCAGCAGCAAAGCTGCTCGCTCTTTCTTTGACTGCTTTAATTTGGGCTGTTGCTGGAAGGTTCCACCCACATTTTGGGTGGGTCTTCCCACTTCAGATAACCTGATTAATTAAATCTCTCACAGGTGTGCCCAGCAGCTTGCCTTTTAGCTGATTCCAGATCAGTCAAGTTGAGAACATGTCTTGAAGTATGAACTTCTTTTTGTTGTTGCCATTAGATTTTGGGGGAGTTTACTTAGTGTGGAGTGTTACGTCAGGTCCAGGAGGATTCAAAAGCACGAAAACTCAACCCCTTTCTCTAAAGACAAGGATCTTATGTGAAATCTAAATCACAGTGTGTGCATATAGCTGGGATTTTGATATGTGGAGGAGCTAAGAGAAGGGAGAGGTGGGTGAAGGTGGTTAATGACAGAGGCCTCGGAAAGGAGCAGCAGAGGCTGGCCCTTCTGAGTAAGAGGCTGGACAGATGCAGAATACTTCTACAGAGGGTCACGGCACTGCAGGTAGACACGAACTGGAGTAAATGGATTAAAACTGACTAGCGTGTTTTAGAACACAGCCATGTGCAGAGCAGGTGGAAACAGCTGTTGCCGGGGAAGTCAACAGAGACATCAAACAGTCTGAGCTGTGTTTAGGCTTGAGCAGCTGCCAAACCCTGTCCAGCAGTGGGATTGTGAGGCATCCATGTCTGCAGTGGCTTCTATCCCAGCGTTTCCCCATTGGTCAGTGAAGAGGCTCTTCCAGGTACCTTTTCCTTTGTGGCCGAAAACACTCAGCTTGAAGTGTCAGATCTTGCCCAAGCCCTGAAACATTGTGTGTGGGAGTTCCTGACTTAAGGGCCTGTGCGTATCAGGAGCCCATGGCTTGTGCAGTTTAAGGCTGTCATTAGTGCCGGCTTCATGAATGCATAGAGGAATACAGAGTGTAGAGTTAAGAAAAGGTAGGAGAACAGAAAAAGCATGAAGGTGCAGATGCCTTGGCAAGGTGTAATCTTGACTGGCACATTATTTTTTGAGCAAACCCTCATTGACTCTTTAGTTACTTAGATACAGAGGCACTTCGCTGAAAGCCAGGCCTGAAAGCAAGGATGACATGGCTGAGTGTTCCAATATGTTAAATCTTGCAAAGATTTTTAAAGTAAGCTAATCTACATTTATTCTAAAAATTAAATGAACTGCATTAAACATTTAAAGAAGAACAGCAATAACTCAACAAATCTTAAAAAGGAGTTATACATTATAAAATAAACTCACGAGAGTAACGCAGCACCATATTCTAAGTAGCTCAAAAAAGGCTGAGGGGCTTGATAGCTTACAAGGGAGCTGAAAGTGAATGCAAACTCCAGGGGACCGAGGAGATGTACTGTAATGAATTCAGAGTTGGTAGCTTTTGCTTTATAGATGTTTAATGGCGTGTGTGTGTGTGTGTGTGTGTGGGCTCATACGAAAACGAAGAACTCGGATCCGAGATTTGTTGAGTTATTGCTGTTC
>CABHPH010139826.1:24076-52077 GCA_902168325.1 Peromyscus nudipes
TAAAAAAAAATTTCTCAGTTACCACCCACCTCACTTGTTGCCTACAAAAATAGAGTAATTGTTTGCATCTGTGTCTTCCTTTCCCCGAAGAAATAACTGTTATAAATCAATGTGACAGAGAGCCAGTGAGCTGAGGCTTGCCCGAGGTAGGTTTTTAGTTTTTAAATTTTTTTCTTTTCAAAATTTCTCCTTTAATTTAAAATTTAGGTTCAAAAATATAAAGAAGCTTTTCTGTGTGTGTATCAGTTAAAAAGAAACATTCTGTCACCTGTAAAAGGAGAATTTGGGTCTTAAACCGTGCTTTACCTAATGAATTCTGAGGACACTTTTAGTGTCAGACTGATAACAGTTCAATTGCTTAATCCTAGAAACAGAAATGGGAGTTTGCACTCTCCGTCTTTAGTCCTCTGGTGACCGAGAAGGAGTCCAGGAGTAGCTCCCCAGGACCTCTCCTGAGTTGGAGAGGGTTCGTTAATCTTGCAGATGATTTCTGGCCTCCTGTCTACTGCGTGGAATAGATGTCTCTTCTATTCTTTGTTTTTCATCCTCTACTGAGAGCATTTCTGTGCTGTGTGCCACATGAAAAGGCCTCTCATCTTATGCTTTGTGAGGCATCAAGATTTCACATCGTCTGCCCTGGTCTCGGGGTGTCTCTGTGAAGTAGGATCTCCAGTTTGAGCCCTTACATATCATATTGAAGGACTTTTTAGGTCATTTGTAAATAAGACCAAAGGCGGTGTAGCTTATTTATGCCAAATTGTCTTTGCACAGGGCTGGAAACGTGTTTTGGTGGCCTTTTTTATTTAGGCAGCCTGAAAGGATAGCTTTAATTTTTATAGTTGGGATGCTGTGACTTGTTTTTTGATCCTGGTCAATAAAGTGAATTTTTATTCCTTATAACAGAATATTAAATTTCTTTCAAGGCCGTGCTGCGCTCACATCCTCCTGTGATTAGGTTATGGTCACTAATTGCTCCCGTGAAATGGTGATATTTTGCCTTTTGTATACTTGCACATTTGTGTAGCACCTGTGACCATGCATCTGCATCGTTTTATTTGTGAATGAAGGCTATTTCTTTGAACTGCCAACTTTCAAATCATGGTATAAATAATTACTGTTTTGTTCCATACCTATGCTAATAAAAACATGTCTTCAGTTCCAAGACAATGATACGTGTTCACTTCTAATGAATTACTTCAGAGTAAACTGCTCATGTTAAAGACAATATGCAGTTCACATTTCCCCTGGATATTTGCCTTCCCTCGCTTTATTCTGTTCTTCCTATCCTTACAGGAGAGAATGGCTCAAACTGTTTAGTCTGTCTGATACTGTGAGAACACTATAAATGCTTTTTAATTTCTATAAAAAATCGAAATAATTGTAAATTTACCCCTCCCCCCCTTTTTTTGAGACAATCTTACTTCATAGCCCAGGTTGCTCTGGAACTCACTATGTAGACCATGCTGGTTCACAGAGATCTGCCAGCCTCTGCCTAGAGTGCTCGGATTAACCGTGTGGGCCACTATGCCAGCTGCCAAATAATTTCAAATTCATAGAGAATTGGAAGATAAACGAGTTCCTGCTTATCCTTCAGCTGGGTTCCCCTAGTTTTAAAATTATGTAAGTGGACTATTCCTCAACAGCAAACAGCTAATGTTTGGGTATTCATGGTATCATGGTATCATTGGTATTATGGTATCATTGGTATCATGGCCTTGTGGCATAGATGCTAAGAATAATCTCAGAACTCAGAAGGATGAGGCTGGAAAATTAGGAGATTCAAGCCCTGTATGAGACTCTGGGAAGAAACACGAGTCAGCTAGTCCACCCGGCCTGGTGTGTTTCTGTACCGATAGTGAGAGGTTCTGAATCCCATCCAGAATGGAAATAAGACATCAGAGTGAGAGGCAAAGCCAGGCCCATATGTTTGTTTACACAATTAAGAATTGTTTTATTTTATTTTTTCTGTGTATGAATGCTTTGCCTGCATGTATGTTTGTGAACCAGTTGTGTGTCTGGTGCTTGAGGAGGCCACAAGAAGGTGGTGGATCCCCTGGCACAGGAGTACAGATACCCGTGAGCCACCATGTGGGTGCAGGGAATAGAAACTGGGTCTGCCCCAAGTTGTGTGTTAATGTCATTTATATTCAAATGTCACACCCATCAATAGATTCTGGAGTTGGCAGTGACAGAGGAGTAAGGAAAGCAGGCCGATTGTTCTGTAGTGGGTTGTGTTTGTGGTCTCTGAGCTGGCTTCACAGAAGTTGGTGTAATTAATGGCCTTTGTTAGTTGAGCCAGACATGAATATTCTCATTTCGGCTTTACCATGTTTTTCATTTAGCTATGGAAATACAAGTCTGTTGATGAGCAAAATGATGTCTAATTTTTATTTATAATAATAGAGAAGCACTTATAAATCATCTTGCTTTTAGGGAAATAAATCTGAGCAAGATTCTGTGTATATGTGTATGAGATTTCTCTCACTATAACTAATCTATATAGTGTTCTGATTGTAGTCCGTTAGTTTTTAGTGTTTCTTTATAATCATGACTTCAAGTTAGTATACTGGTATCCTAGCTGGGTGTTGTGGTACACACCTGTAATTTCAGCAGTCAGAAGTGAGCTGCAACACAGTGAGATCCTCAAACTCCCAAACATTAAACTGAGAGGCAGTCATCATGTCTTAGTACAGCGTTTCTCAACCTGTGGGTTGCAGTCCTTTTGGGGGTCAAATATCAGATATCCTCCATATCAGATATTTATATTATGATTCATAACAGTAGCAAAATTTCAGATATGAAGTAGCAATGAGATCAGTTTATGGGGGCGGTCACCACCACATGATGAACTCTACTAAAGTGTCACAGCATTAGGAAGGTTGAGAACCACTGACTTAGTCCATGCTAGACAATTGCTGCCTGCTGGCTTGCATTCCTGGCTCTGTAATTCATTTCTTAGTTGTGAAGATATCTGGAGGTGGGTTTTCACATTCTACCTGTACATTTTGGGGATCGAACCTAGCCAGTCAGTCTTTGTGGCGATTACCTTCATAGACTGAGATATCTTACCAGTAGCCCAGGCAACCTCAAACTCACCATGATTCTTCTGCTTTAGCCTTCTAAGTGTTGGGATTCCAGGTCCAGATTATTTTTATTTTATGATATGTATAACACTTTGTCTGCATGTATGTCTCTGGACCACATGTATGCCTGGTGCTCCAAGAGGCCAGAAGAAGGTGTAGGATCTCTGGAACTGGATTTACAGATGGTTGTGTGCCTCCAGGTGAGTGCTGGGAAGTGAACTCCTAGCCCATGTGTGCTCTTAGTTGCTGAGTCACATCCAACTTTTTCTTTTTTATTATATCTCCCTGCTACTGGTTTTCCATATTTTGTTGTCCACCAGAATTTACTAGTAGAATGGGAAAATGGAATAGAGTTTTCTGTGTTTCTACCTTTTAAAAAAGTATATGTGAAAAAAAAGCAAAAATAAATAAATAAAAAGTGTATGTGCTGCTGAAGTGAGCATTCTAATAGAAATTTCTAATTGATGCATTGTATTGGTTCATTTTATTAGGAAGAAGGCGTCTCAGTTGAAGAATTTTCTTGATCAATTTTGTCTGTGGGCATGTCTGTAGAACAGTTTACTAATTAATAATTCTATTACTAGTGTAAATTTACTTTGTTTAATGAAGGAATTTAGCCAAGTGAGATTTGAGTATCCCACATTTAAACTACAATACAGTATTAACTGTTGTTCATTGTCATATTTTGCTACCTGACTCTCTGGCACCTGTGTGAGTTTCCTCTAGTTATTTGGAAGCTTGATACTAAGGAAGTCAGGGATGCAGTTTCCTTCTTCTGTGTAGCTGTGGATGGTCTAGTACTTGTTATGTAGCCCAGGGTAGCCCCAAACTTAGAGCAAGCCTCCTGACTCAGCTTATCAAGTTCTAGGATTATAGGCATTCACTCTCATGCATGATATACAACTTGAGGTTTTTTTCTTTTTAGCTTTTCAAGACAGGGTTTCTCTGTGTATCCTTTGTTGCCCTGGATCTCGCTCTGTAGACCAGGTTGGCCTCGAACTCACAGAGATTCGCTTGCCTCTGTCTCCAGTGCGGCGATTAAAAGTGAGTGCCATCACTGTGCAGCAACTTCATTCTTTTTATGAATGAGTTCTCTGTCTCCAGTAAATGGATGTCAGCAATTTAAATAATAGTCCATGTTGAGGAACTGAAATCTTTGCTTTTATCAGAAGTAGATTCCTTGATATTTGGTATGGAGTATTATAGATCACAGTCCTTTATGATGAAGATTGAATCGGATATTTAAAAAGAAGCTTTCTTCTATAAATTTTTACTACACTTTAAATTTTGGTAAGGATTAAATGAGATAATACATGTAAGTACTTTATAGTGATATCTGGGGCCATTCAAATACACAGTTTTCATGATTAACTCAAAGGAGTAGACTGTCAGAAGACTTCATGGAGCCAGGGTCACCAAGAGGGGATATGAAACATCAGGTGTGTGTTCCAGAAATGGAAATTTACAGAGTAGCTGTCCCGGTTTCCTGTGTTCATCAGTTCTTTCTAAGGTAAACTGTAAAATAGACCTTTAAAGGATGTTTTGTTTTTACTGTTACTTTGAGAGAGTGTCTGCTAGTTAGCTCAGGATGGCCTGTACCTGGGATTGCCCAGCCAGCTTCATTGCTGCTCTTTCAGGCAGGTACTACCATGCCCAGCAAAAAGAGAGATTTATTTGAAAGGCAGTTTCAAAATCTCAGAAAAAGTGACTGGAATGTTGTGCTGGTCAGCTTTGTCAGCTCGACATAAGCTAGGGCCATGTGGGAAGAGGGACCCTAATGGAGAAGACACCTCCACCTGACCAGTCTGTAGGCAAGCCTGTCTAGCATTTTCTTGATTAATGATTGGTGTAGTAGGCTCCAGCCCTTTGTGGTCCAAGCCTCCATTGGCATATCTTCTGTGTTCACAGCAGGACACCCTCTTGCTGGTGCACATTCTGTGAGTTAGGATGGAGTGGAGTGGCATGTCACCCCCAGAAATATGTCAGATGCAGCAGCTTGTCTTCACATCAATCCTTCCCACTTACATAAAACATTCTTCATCCTTTCAGTGAGCAATGCCATGTCCAACAAAGAACACTGAACCCCTGCCTTCTGGAAGCTTGTCATTAGTGTAGAAGGCCTTGTAAATCTGATAAATGTACAAAAGTTTGATTACATTCTATCACTGTCCATTTTGGTAGCAGTTATTTGGTGGAACAGCTCGATCTCTCCTCACGGCTCTTACGAATGTTGGGACTTTTCATCAGTAGGCATTTTCAGCACTATTCACGGGTATCCTCCTTGATACAGAGTTGTGGTTTATTATGTGATGCTTTTAGATGGACTCACGGATTTGGGAAAGCTTTAAACTGAGCAAAAAAACTAAGTGATGGTGGTGTAGTTATAATGCCATCGTCTTAATTACTACTGTTTGCTCCCTCCTGCTGTGTAAGAGAAGCACTTTACTTGCACCTCAAAACGAGAATGTGCTTTTTATACTCTTAAAACTTAATATTTATTCATGTGTATATCTGTGTGTATGTACGTGTGAGTGCAGCATTTGAGAAAGCCAGAAGAGGGTGTTGAAATCCCCTGGAACAGGAGTTACAGGTGGTTGTGAGCCATCATGTGGTTGCTGGGAAGACTCAGGTTCTCTGGATGTGGAACACGCTCTTTTCCAATGAGCCATCTCTAGCCTCCAATTTTTGTACTATTAAAAATTATATATGTTTTTTGGTAACCTGTTGTGGTGTGGCATTTTCCATCTTAGGCACCAAGTTGGTTCAAGGATCAAAGCATCAGAATCCAGGTGTGATGGTCAAGGCCTTTAATCCCAGCACTCAGTGAACTTTCTCAAAAAAAAATCAAACAAAGAATATCTTGACTCTGGCTTCATTTCTAACACCCCTCCTCTTTGTATGTGGAGATTGTGTTGTGTGTGGAGATGTCACTCCATGACTGGACCCCGCCTTGTGACAGCATCCTTGTTAGCACGTTTTCAAGACGAGGCAATGGTAGAAAGTTTAGTCCCCAGGGTTTATTCAGAGAGAATAAAGAGTTACTAAGTAGGCTAATCACAGCTTTAGCTTTTAATATGGCTAAGTTTCCATTTTCTTTCTTTCTTCTTTTTTTTTAAATACTAGTTAATAAAGAAGGAGACCAACAGGCTTTTGTTCTTCAAGCTCTGAATAAGAATACAATACTATAATGCTATCAAAATTTCCCTCTTACATTTAAGGGCTTAGATTTAGCAACACATGTTGAAGATTGTGCAGCTTTTTCCTATTTAAAAATAAGTGTTTCCATGCTGCTGACAATTCTTGGTAGATTTTAAATATCTTTGCTCTTTTTGTATTTTTCTTAAGCATTGCACATTCTTGGAAAATGTCACTTTCTCAGATACTTTGTTGCACTTTTCCCAGTTTTGTTTCAATCTGTTAAATATCATGATGGAAACAATAATGGTCTTTGTAAAGGAAATGGTATTAATGCTTAGGATTTTGAAATTATAAAAGCCATATTTCACTTGGCATTAACATGACAGTCATTGTATTCCTTTTTTTTTTTTTTTTTAAAAAAAGCTGTTTTGAAAACTTGTCCAGGTTACAATGATTGTGACTCTCATTTTGATACCTGAATGCAAGTGTCATGGTGTTCAAATAATTAAAAAGTAGACTTGAGAAAAAATTGAAATATTTTATATTTAATTTAATATCCAGTGAGTTGCAATTCCAATTTCCCATCAAGTTTTAAATTATCTATTTTTTTTATCTCTTTGCCCACTAATTGTATGTGCACACATGTGGGTGCAGATGTGCCTTAGGACACAAGTAGGGGCAGAAGACAACTTCTGGGAGTTGGTTTTCACCTTCTACCATGTGGGTCACAGGCATTGTCGTGAGTCGTCAGGCTTGGTGACGAGTGCCTTTGCTTACCTGCACGGCTTTAAACATCTTTTACATCTGTCTACTGCTCCCTCTTTGGGTGGTATTTAAATTCAGAAGATACAGTTTTGGTTACCATGGCTAGCCTCTTTACAATAAAAAATGCTGAGGTCCTCAGCACCATACATAATGTTTACAGAGGCCTAGTGATTCCTTGCTCCGTGGATTCTCAAAGCCTCATGACCTAGAAAATAGACTGTCATGTCTTCCAGAGAAAATCATTCCACAAGAATGGTCGGAATACAGCGCGCAGAACTTAACTCCCAGCCTTGGATCTTTCCCAGTTTGGCTACTTTGACTTAAGCCTCACTACAATCCGGATTTTTTTTTTTTCTAACTGAAAATAGTCAGTATATAATGGTGTATAAAACTTACCTAAATGTTATCTTCATATATGTTTGATAAAATCATTGAACCTTTTAACTCCAATTCATACATAATAGATTACTGGTGAGACTTTCAAAAAGTAAGGTAACTTTGAACTAAAATTGTTCACTGGGGGTGAGTCTGACTTAGCTGTCGAGATTTTGCCCAGTGAGTTATAAATGCTACTTGATTAATGCAACCTATATATTTTTAAAATGTCTTGACTTCAAAATTTAAGTATTGATTTGAAGGAGAGGTTATGCTTTAATTTCCACAGGAAATTAGAGAGTATGGATTCATTAGAGAGTGTTAAAGAAAATTAGGTTCGATCAGTTAAGACACCCTGAAATCCTGTCTACAGACATGAAAAAAATAAATGTAAAAGAACTACAAGACATGTAACGTATATTTTACTTGCTCAAACATAAAACAAAAAAATCATCTTTAACTACCTTGTACACATCACATATTCTATGCTTTTAATGTATATTACCTTTAAAAGTTTATATATTTTCAGAGCAAGGGGATCAGATACCAATGGAAACGAATGGTTCAGGTGATCCAGAATCTCAAAATGCTTCTGTTATAGTCTCCTCAGAATCTAGCATCCAAAACAGCTTCAAGGCTGCTGGCTGAGATGGCCCAGTCTCATGGATTACTCCAGCTGGGACTTCATTATTATCCCAGTTTTTTCAAGGGTTCCCCAAAGATAACAACACCCACAAAAAGCAGGAAGTAGTCTAGAGAGTGATGTCCACGTTTCCAAATGATTGGTTATGGATGTTTGTCATCATTTAGGGAGGATTGGTTACAAATTGTTATTGAGTCATAGTCAGGAAAAAAGCTAAACAAAGGAGTTAATTTCAAAGATCTCTTTCTAAAGGAAAAAAGGGGGACAGGATATAGAAAGGATTAGATAAAAGGGTAGATTATTGAATCTACTTTAATCTAAAAACAGCTATTAATCTCAATATTTTACATTGGAATGGATTTTAGTTTATTGATACAAATTTAAAGTTATTTCTGTTACACTGTATGTATGTTTCTACTCTTGTTTTAGGTTATTGTGCTTATGCAGCTCATTTAAAATGTAATGTAAAATTAAAAATACAGATTAATAGTCATCTATAATAGTCAAACTTATAGTCATGTTAGATATGTTTTCAAGGTCATAAACAGATATATTTAGATAGATATATGGTCTTCAAACACTTCAGAGATCTATAGAATATGTCATTAAAGGAACATAAAGCTTTTCATGACAGTGAGATGTGTCTGCTCCTGGCAGCACCAATCTAATTCAGAGAAGATGATGGGCATCGAAGAACCTCCATATGGAGTTCACTTTCTTTGTGGCAAAAGTTAGCCACTGGGCAAGAAACTGCCCTTGTCTTAACTGCTGACAGTATGTTGTCCAAATTGGTCAAGCAGGAAAAGAAAGTGACTGCTGAATTTCTCCAAGACAAGGTGGGACAGTTCTTCAAAAATCCTGTTTCACAGAAAAGTCTGTCAGATGTTTGAGGCCTGCAGGCTGATGATGGATGCCCCAACAATACAGAGGACCCTTGGGTAACTGTCCTGGAAGCCAACTGTCTTTGTCATTTCTTATATATCCTTCTTGGCTGGGCGATGGTGGCACACGCCTTTAATCCCAGCACTTGGGAGGCAGAGGCAGGTGGATCTCTGTGAGTTTGAGTCCAGCCTGGGCTATAGAGTGAGTTCCAGGAAAAGCGCAAAGCTACACAGAGAAAGCCTGTCTCGAAAAGCGCTTTTGAAGAGAGTGAAGGGGATGGTGGATTTTGATCCAGGTCCTCCCAAAGCTGTCCTGTGCTTCTGTCTTTATCCTCTCTGCTGTCTTTATGTCTAAAAGTTTCTTCTCTCCCTCTCCTCATAGGAACCCTTTAAAAGGTGGGAGCTGGCCTCCCACAGTCCTGTGATACTCATTTAATAACCCTTGTCTTATGGGAGCAACTTTGTCCACTCATGCAGGCAGGGTTCCACTTCTAGATCACTCTGCTCACTCCTCTGTCCCATCCCTGCTTAAACCTTTAAGCAGAAGTTTATCCCTGCTCCTTTTTATATCATGTGTGTTCTAACCCTTCTCATTTATTTATGCATGTATTATATTGCTCTTGGTCTTACTCAATGGTCTTAGAGATCTGGCTGCCTGACTCCTGAGTGCTTGGATTAAAGGAGTATGCTACTGTGTCCTACTCTTGTATTAAGTTTTAAGGTTTAAACCTGGTGGTGGAGATGGCATGCCTTTAATCCCAGCACTTGGGAGGCAGAGGCAGGTGGATCTCTGTGAGTTTGAGGCCAGCCTGGTCTACAGAGCAAGTTCCAGGACAGTCTCCAAAAACTACCCAGAGAAACCTTGTCTTGAAAAACCTAAAAAAAAAAAAAAAAAAAGGTTTAAAGTTTCCATATGGCCTTTCATGAATCCTTCTGCTGCCTCCTCCATACTCCTGTGTCTCCTTTTCTGTCTCTTGACTGGCATGTTGAAATCCCGTATATTAACGTCACTTTCACTTTCCAGCTTTTGCCGCACGTGTCCTGCAGCTCTGTTGTTTGGTCCATTTGCAATTAGGTTGCCTGTGTCTTCCATAGTATTGAACCACTTGCCATTATGTCCCCACCCCCAGTCTCTGCTGCTTTGATTAGTTCTGTGGCTTATTTACTTTTTATTAATCTGTTTGGCATGCATGCTGCCTGCCTTCCTTTGTTAAAATTGAAGTGAATTCATAAAACAAAACATACCCTGCTAAATTGTAGTTCATTGGAAACGTTGCAGAACAGTTACCTGTTATCTGGTTCCAACCCATTTTCCACACATTGAAGGAAAACACACCCATTAGGCTGTCAATCCCCATTTCCTCCTCCCTCTAACCCAGGCAGCCAGAAATCTGTGTTTTGTCTCCATGGATTTACCTATTCAGAATATCTTAGACAAATGGATTTCTACACGATGATTCTTTTACTTAGCATAATGTTTTTGAGGTTCATCCACATGGCAGATCATGTCAGTACTTTACAATAGAATAGTCTTTTTCTGTGCTTACCCCATGGCTGATCTGTGTGTTGTGGGCATTCGTGTGCTTCAGTTATTACAAAAATGCTGTTGTGAGCTTTGATGTATCAGCTTTTGCACAGACATATGCTTTCACTTCTCTTGGGTGTTTGCCTAGGAGTGGAGTCCTGGCATCACAGGTAATACTCTTACTTTTTCAGGATCTGCAGACCTGTTTTCCAAAGGCAGTACATAGACCATTTCCATTTCCCACCTGTGGTAGCTACTTTTGCACAGCACCTGTTGGCAGCTGCTTAAAGGCTCATGTCATCTGAGGGATTTCAGTCCCTCTGGCAGGGAATGCATGGTGTAGTGGCACATCTGTGGTGCCAGAAGTGTCTGTGATAGGAGCATGTGGGTCTTCACATGGCAGCTGACCACCAGGAAGCTGAGACTACAGGCCAGAATCAGAGTGAGGAATAACCTTCAAAGGCACACCTGCTAGTGACTGGATTCCAATGCAGGCCCCACAGCTTTCACACCACAGGCTTGTGGAGATGACTGAGTAGGTAAACTGCATGCTTGTGTAAATGTGAAGACCTGAGTTTGGACCCACAGCACCCATGTAAAAGGTGGGTGAAGTGCTGGAGGTGAGATGCAGAGGCAGGCATATCCTTGGTACTTACTGTGTAAGTTGGCAATTTGGTGAGCAGTAGGTTCACTGAAAGGCCCGTTCCTTAAAATAATGGGGAGGATGATTAAGGTTAGACATCCAACATTGCCCTTCTGTTTCCATTTGCATAGGTGGTACATGGGCATGAGCCACAAGTTAGACACCAGACACTCTTTACAGAATCATGTGGCGGCCATTTCACCACCACTCATCGACCAGAATTCCAGTTTCTCTTGAGAGTTTTTTTTACTTTAAAATTTTGCCCAATCTAGTGAGAGTGACATTGTATTGGCTTATTGTTTTGAGACAGATCTTTGGCTAGTTCATTAATAAATATGATTTTTCTTTATTCATTCATACATAGTTGTTTTGAGGTAATATCTCACTTAAGCCCAAAATGATCTGCAGCTCACTCTGTGCCCAGGCTGACACTGACTCCTAGGTTATCCTCCCATCTTAACCTCCCAAGTTCTGGAAATACAGACAATCCCACCATGCTGGGCTTCTGGGCTAGGTACCATGCTTTTCCAGAGGTCGCCTGTTATAACAAATGCTGCTAGTTAATGATTGGTAACAGTGTCTCAGTTAGGGTTTCTTTTTTATTTTTTAATTGCTTTGTTTTTATTGTATTAAAATGTACTTAACAAAATGATCATTGAATTGGTAAGTGTACAACACAGTGATTATAAATTGTTCACAATAGCATGTAACCATCACTGCTATCTATATCCCAGTTTTTTAATCTCCTTTTTAATTTATTTTTTGTGTCTTTCACATCATGCATCTCCATCCCATTCATTTCCCCATCCCTTGGTATCTGCCCCCTGCCCTTGTATCCTCCCCTGCAGAAAAGTAAAATTTAAGAGAAAAAAAAAGAAAAAAAAACCCTCAAAATTAGTGTTGTCATGGAAGCTGTAGAGTGACACAGTCAATCAATTAATAAACCCTTTTATCCATGTATGTTTACTTGCAACTGTTCACTGCAAAGAGTCATGGGTCTGGTTCTAGGGCTCTGGTTTCTGCTTTACTATTGATATTGGACCCTCACTGGAACTCCTCTTGGTAATCCTGTTGTTGCCCTGTGTCGTGGAGATCCTGTACCTGCAGGGCCGGTCCCTTCAGCAATCACACATAGGGTAGATGTTTGGGTGGGCCAACTCATAACACTTGTTCTGGGCCTAGGTAGTTAGTTGCAGGGTTGGTCAAACACCAGCAGTCCCTTGTCCTCACCACCAGGGTGAGCTCTCCTGCACTGCCCTGGCTAGTTCAGCGGTGGGGCCAGTACTCCTGCTTTCATGTCCTCAGGGTGGGTTCTCTCACACCTATACCTTAAGGTATTGTGTAGGGGCCACTCTCTGAGTGCTGCAGCTGATGAGGGGCAGGAACAACTCTCCTGCTCGTAGGACCTCAGGGCCAGCTCTCCTACCTGCCTCATGCAATGATTGTTGGTTGGGGCAGAGGAAGGCATCTCTGCACTGCCCATGTTGCCACATGGGGATAGCTCTCCTATGCTCACAGCTTTGGGGCTGACTCATCCGCACCTCTGCCAACAGGACTGGCTCTATTGTGCTGCCCAGGTGAGGTGCAGGGCCTGCTCTCCCAAGTGTTGTGTCTTGTAGGGAACTGGGGCAGCTTTCCCTCTCTAATGATCTCAGTTAGGGTTTCTATTGCTGTGATGAAAACACAATTGAAGCTGGGCAGTGGTTGCACATGCCTTTAATCCCAGCACTCGGGAGGCAGAGCTAGATCTCTGTCTACATATTGAGTTCCAGGACAGCCAGGGCTACACAGAGAAACCTTGTTTCTTTATTTTGAAAGGAGAAAAACAAAGAAACAAACAAAAAAACAAAAAACAAAAAAAAACAGACAAGACTACAGTTGATACCTTGTCAACTTGAAACACAACACTTTTCTTTTAGTTCATTCTGAAGATTTCAAATTAATATCACAAATATAAAATATTACAAAAAGTCCCATCATCTTTACCAGTTCAAACACCTTACAAGTTCAGTCTCTGTAAAAATCCCAAGTCTCTTTTAAAAATTTAAAGTCTCTCAACTGTGGACTCCTATAAAATAACAAATAACCCAAATATTTCTTACTTGAAGAGGGAGGAACCTGGGCACAGTCACAATCTGAACAAAGCAAAGCCAAAATTGAACAGTGTAAATCACTCATTGTCCAATATCTGGAATTTACTCCTCCAAAAAGGCTTGGGCATTTTCTCTGGATCTGGGGCAGGCTCCATTCCACTGCTGCTGCTGCTTGTCTTGGTGGTCATCCCACAGTACTGGCACCTCCAAAATGCTGGGAGCTCTTGCTGTAACCCCAGTTTACTTTGACCAATTGCCTCTTCTGGGCCTTTTACAGGGACTCCAGCCCTCCCACACAGCGCCAAGCCTCAGCTGCTCTCAGTGTGCTGACTCTAAGGAAACACTTCCCAGAACATTTCACTTCAGTGATGCTGGTCTCTTCTTAATCACCACTGATGATTTCTTCCCTCCACCCCACCACCATCAATTGTCCCAGTAAAGCAATGGTTTTACTTCAGTGGCTCTGGTCTTTTATTAATCACAGCTGTTTATTCAGCTTGAGTTGACCAGAACCACAGATTCTGCACACTAATGCTCCGATAGAGTCTTCCCTCTGAACCTTCCCAAAGCCTCCATCGTCTGCTCTGTTCTCAACACTCTAATCTTCCAAGCTCCTCCAGAGCAGCCTACAGTCAATGGCTATTTTAGCCCAAAGTTCCAAAGACCTTCTACAATGCTCCCCAAAACAACATGGTCAGGTCTGTCATAGCAACACCCTACTATCCTGGCATCAATTTCTGCCTAATTTAGGATTTCTGTTGTGATGAAACACCATGACCAAAGCAACTTGGGGAGGAAACAGTCTGTTTGACTTACTCTTTTAAATGGTAGTACATCATCAAAGGAAGTCAGGACAGGAACTCAAAACATGGCTGGAACCTGGAGATAGGAGCTGATGTAGAGGCCATGGAAGAGTGCTGCTTGCTGGCTTGATCTTCATGGCTTCCTCTGCACCAGCCCAGGGATGACCCCACCCACAATGGCCTGGACCCTCCTGCATCAATCACTAATTAAGAAAATCCCCTACAGGCTTGTGTACAGCCCAGCCTTATGGAGGCATTTTCTCAATTGGGGTTCCCTCCTTTCACATGACTCTAGCCTGTATCAAGGTGACATAAAATTAGCCAGCACACAGAAGTTATAATGGTAATGCCTAGTTATTAAGGAGTATGTGAAAGAAAGTCTATGGGGGAATGAGCTGTAATTAGTTCTGGATTTGAGAATTTAGGCCTGAGTTTATGATATTTGATTATTCAGAGTTAAAAAAGATTTGGATAAGTACAGCTCTTACTGTTTAACAAGTGTAGTTTCTAACTATCGATTCATCTAAATGATAATGTTGGAGGTTTCTTGGTGATTCTTATCTTCTGTATTCATTATATCTTCAACATTCTCTCATCCTGGAATCCATGTTGTTTTGTGGTTTATAATGGCTTTTAAAGAAAGCTTTTTCATTAAAAGGAAAAAAAAGCCTTGATCTTTAAATAGTTGTAATTAACCTTTCTCACTGAAGTGAGTTGACTATATAAATTCCATTCCTTTGGCTATTGTAATACATGAAAATTAGGAATTTTCTCATAAAATATTAATAACTTCCTTTATGAATATAAGTCAGGTGTACAGCAGCTAACAGATTGTTTGTATAAAAGTTTTGTTCAACACACTTGCTTTGTAACTTACTATAAAACACCTCACTTATATAAGGAACTGAATTACATCTATTTCTGTATTGATGACAGAAATTACAATCTACATTTATTGTTTATTTTGATATGTGTTAAAAAAACACCATTGGTTTGGCTCGATTCAGAGGTTTTTACACACTCATTTAGTAATTCAGTTGTACCTTTTTCTATTTCCTGTAGACTCAGCCTTTCACTCGAAATGAACTCATTTAAATTCTTGGGTTTCTAAATTTGTAGTAGGAATTTTCTATTTTAAAGAATCAGCTTCATCCTGATGTGAAGTCATAGCTCTGTTTCAGTAGTAAACACACAGATAGGCATGCCCGTCTATCTGAGCTATGTGGTGCATGCATGGTGTGTCGTAGTACAAAGCAAAGCTTGTTTTGCAGTATGGCAAGTTGTGGGACATGCAGACCCTGTGGTTTATGGGAAGCTTTCTCTTTAGCTGGCTTAGAGCAAAATCACTCCTCTCTTGCTGTGTTCCATGCAGATGGGCAAGGCTTTTCAAAAGATAGAATGCTGGGCATGCTTGCAAGCACTTGCTCACATCGTGGGCAGGAAGATGTTGGCTGCCTCATGAATGTATGAATTAGTACTGTCTTTTTTTTTTTTAAACTAATGGTTAGGTGTTTTCCCCAATATGTACATTGTTTATAGTGCTGTCCTGTTAGTTCAGGTAGCATTGAAGTGAGGCTTCATGGAAGTGCATGGGCCAGGGAAATGCACGGGCCCGGGAAGCAGTTGGATTATCTAGTGCCGTTGTGGTCATGAGCACCTCACTGGAAATGAGTTTGCCCCTTCCTGTTATGTTTCATTGTTTGCTAAATTGTCCTCCTAGCAGCAGAGGATCTGATTAATTTGCATTTTGTTAATTTTAGAAATTAAATTTCAAGATTTTAGAAAGTTTTCTCCCATCTTCAGTTACTCTGTATATATGCAAGGTAATGCCTTCCACTGTCATGGTAGAGCAGCAATTCCGCCAATACCAGGGGTGGCTCAGTCTACTTGGTCCTCTGTGACCCTGTGTTGCTGTCCCTGGCCATCACTGAATTGTTTATTTTTACACATAGAGGGTTTCCATTACAGTGAGACATTTTCTGATTTATTTTTGTGCTATAAAAATTAGTATATTTGTTTTTAAATTTTTTTGTGTATTTGTGTGTACATAAGTAATGTTTGGACTTGCTTGTGGCCTAGGGTGTATGTAGGTGGAAGTCAGAGACAATTTGGGAGGTAGTTCTCTTCCACTGTCTGAACCCTGGGGATGGAGTCCAGGTTGTTAAGCCTTCTGGCAAGTGCCTTTGCTTGCTGGACCTGTATTTTTACTTTGTGAATGTTTGTGTTTGTGGTTGTGTATGCCATAGAATGCTTGTGAAGGTCAGAGGACAACTTTAGATGCAGGTATTTTCATAGTTTTTCCCACTTAAGAATAGGCTGCTGACACTGTAGACAGAATAGTTGACTGTTACCTTTTTAGACCTATGACACTTTCCCAGTTAATTATAAAATACAGTAAAAGCCATCGAAATTTAATGGCATTATGCTTTCAATAAAAATTATTAACTGGCCAGAAAAGTATACAGGTCCTTAACTGTTCATGTATATTAAGGGATCTCTTAATATTTGAGAGGGCTGGCTTAGAACTCCTCATATATGTGAGAGTTACAGGTATGTACTGCCATACCTGACTTCAGCTGTGCAAAAGGTTTAATTTATTTTTAGTTTTTATTTTTGTGCATTGTGAACTGAATCCTTAAAGACTGCTGTGTGTGGTATTTTAAAATTGCACTTTTTCATTTTCATTCATTTTCAAAGTTCTGATGGTAGATTTATGTATACCTTGTATATAGTGACCTTGATCAGTCCATGTATCAACCAAAACAGTTGTCTTTAATGTCCAGGGACATTACATGTGTCTTTGTCTTCACACTGTTGAGCTTTATATACACCCAACCAGGTTTTAAGCAAATAAAGGCAGCATTCTTTCCCATAAATTGTGTTTTCATTTGTGCATGGAATCTACCTATCTTGATAAACTGAATCATTCTCTTTCTGCCTAATTTTAGCATCACATTTCCAGTATTTTACATTTATATGCATTATCTACTAATTTCATTTGTTAATTTGAAAGCTATTTTAATCCTTTAAAAAATGTATTTATTTTTATTTTATTGGTGTTTTGCCTGCATGTATGTCTGTGTGAGGGTGTTGGATCCTGGAGTTACGGACAGTTGTGAGCTGCCATGTGGGTCTTGGGAATTGAACTCAGGTCCTTTGAAAGAGCAGTCAGTGTTCTTTACCACTGAGCCATCTCTCCAGCCCCACTAGTCTCTTACTACACATTTTTAGTATTGGTGGGCGTGATCCCTTCTTAGTTCCTTTAATAAGATTAAGGAAATATTTCTTATAATGAACATGTGTACTAATTTGTTTATAAAATCGTAATCTTCATTCCATTCATTCTACGTTCCCTGGCCTGGACCTCCCAGAAATCTACCTGCCTCCCCAGTGTTGGGATTTTAGGCATGTACACCATATTTGGCCTCCAATTTTTTTTTTTTTTTTGGTTTTTCGAGACAGGGTTTCTCTGTGTAGCTTTGCGCCTTTCCTGGAACTCGCTATGTAGACCAGGCTGGCCTCAAACTCACAGAGATTCGCCTGCCTCTGCCTCCCGAGTGCTGGGATTAAAGGTGTGTGCCACCACTGCCCGGCTGGCCTCCAATGTTTTAATATATTTTTATTCTGCCTTCTGAGTGCCAGGATTAAAGGCTTGGCTCACCCTCCTTGGCCCGATGCTACGTTTTTAAAAATGAGTTGCCTTGGGTGGATTACTTTTATTTTGTGTGATAACTTTAATTTCTCCTCCTCCTCCTCCTCCTCCCCCTCCTCCTTTTCTTCTTTGTTTGTTTTTGTTGTTTGAGACTGGGTTTCTCTGTGTAGTCCTTGCTGTCCTGGAACTCCCTCTGTAGACCAGGCTAGCCTCAAACTCAGAGAGATCTGCTTGCCTCTCTCCCCCAAGTGCTGGTATGAAGGGGCACGCCACCACTGCCCAGCTTGAATGAATTTCTTAATGCCATGTGCTAAGGACATGGTGGGATGTGTTCTCTTCTCCTTTCTTAAAGTCGTGTTTGTCTTTTAGGACAACACCACCGTACTGCTGTGTGGATCTGTATTCACTGCGTACTGGGGAAATGGTGAAGTCTATTCAGTTTAAAACACCCATTTATGATCTTCATTGCAATAAGCGGTAAGTAGTTTCCATATATTTATTTTCAAATTGTAATGTGCCTCCTTGACATGTGGAACACTACCAATTTGGTGACTTCAAGTCATTGGAAAAAGTTTGAATTTCTTTCCAGTCAAACAGTTAAGATTTCCCATGGAATACTTTCCAGCCTCCTGACCTAACCATGAGCTGTGATTCAGTGTAGTGAGATATGAATGGAATTTACGTAACAAAATGGAGGCGCACAGGCAGTATCTGTGAGAATACAGGAAAGCCAGGTATTGGAATGGTATGCGTCTCTTCGTTTTCAGTGCTGAGGGTCAAGCCTGGCTTGTTGCATAAGTTATAGGCAAGCATCTGACCATTAAACTTCAGTCTAAGACCTTGAGTATTATTTTGGAATAATATTTGGTTGGAGGACTTATTGGGCTGTCCCCAGCCTCTCATTTTACACTATTTCGATGCAAAGTCTCAACAAGTTTCCCAGGCTGGCTTTGACCTTGTTATCCTCCTGGCTCACACTCCCCAGTGTTGGGATTTTAGGCATGTACACCATATTTGGCCTCCAATGTTTTTGTATATTTTTATTCCTTCACATTTAACAACAGATTTACAAACAGGGATCAGATCCATTTTCCTTCTTTCAAATCGTGGGAAGATATTCAAATGTAGATGAAGCAACCTGATTTCTAGTGGTAATGACATGTTAACTACGGTCTCTTAGAGAAGGAAGACCTGTGAATTTTGTCTGGGCACCACTTGCTTGGGCAGGAGAGGAAGCTGAATTTGTAGGATGATAAATATCTTGATTGAGTCTTGGGTACAAGGTGTAAATCTTCTTCCCCCAAGAGCAAACACATGAGGCAGGGAAGGGGCTTGTTCCTGGTGGGCAAAAAGCATCAGGACTTAATTCTGATTCCCAGAGCCCAGGGAATAGCTGGAGGTGTCTGTCACGCCGGGACTCCTAAGGCAAGGTTGGAGGTAGGACCAGATCTCAGAAACTCAGGGGCCAGTTAGCCTGGAATACATGGTGCCTCTAATGAGGTGGAATATGAGCAAGAACATCTGAGGTTGTCCTCTGATCTTCACACGCATCCACACACATGTCGTGAGATGTGCATGCCAAGCCACAGTCATACAAATGAAAACGAATAAATACACACACACACACACACACACACACACACACACACACACACACGCAGGAAATCTAAAAGGGCAGTGCATGAGACATGAAAATTATTCTTTTGTGTGTTAGAGGCCCTGAATTCAATTCTCAGCACTGAAAACAAAAGGGAAAATTATGTGTGGACTTGGTACTAGTGGGTAAATTCAAATTCAAGGACAACACACTTCAAGTTGTAAGAAGCAGAAGAAATACTTAATGAACCAGTGCCAGTATAATGAGTCCACCCTACTTCATAGAAAACTGGGTGTGGAATGGTTTGTATCCAGTAGATAATATAGTTTTCCCAGAAAACCGCCCATCCTGTCTCAAATAGACTTATTAAAAAGCAACATTAGCACATTCTAAATAGAAGACTTTCAGATTACACTTTCTTTACATTATAAATCCACGAAAATCCACACAAAGTAGCAACAAAACTTTTTTGTTTAAATAGTTTTCCGAGCTTAAGTTAGAGAGGACATCAAAGTTAGTAATTATATATCATTTAAAAATTAATACCAAAATGTGTGTGTTTTAGAAGTTTAAGAGCTTCATAGAAAAGCTTCTGGTTGCCCCAAGATGCTCATGGTTGGCTGTATCTGAACCTGCAGAAAGCACACAGATCTATAAAGGCAGTGCACAAAATCACCATAGCTGTAGCACATGATGGTTCAGGAGCGAATCCTGTAACTGCATAATGGCAAATTTGAGATCAGCAACAAGTGTTCTAGAGCCCTCCTAAGAAGTGATTGGCAGTTGTATGGAAAGAAAATGGACATGGTGCAGAGGGTGGGGATATGTGCAGGAATAGATGTTTGTGCAAACCCCTTTGAAGTACAGCAGACTGTTTTCTGAGCACAAGTAAGTGTACAAAGGGTTGGTGGCAGCAGTGACTCAGGACCCTCCTGCTCCTCTCAGGTAACAGCATTGAAGTCATTCTGGGCAGACTCCACCGAGGGCTCCTGATCTGTTGAGAGTGGACTAGATATCTCAATCTTCAATCTTGGGGTAGGGAGTTGCTGTACAGGAGGAGGTTTATTCAGGGAGTTCTGTGAATGTCCTGTTATCTCCACCTGATTTTGCTGATGAGACCCCAGTGTGGTTTTTCTGTGATGTTATTTCAGTAAGTGGATAATTTACACTAAGCAGCTCTTGTGACTGGAAAACATTCTTAGATGCTTTTACTGTACATTGCTTTCTGTCCTCACAGTTCGATCATCCCCTTGAGTGTAAGGCTTACCATGCACATCAGATGACTAGAGCAGCATGAGAGTGGCAGTCTGCAGGCCACAGGCCAGGCCTCCCTGTTTGCCGCCTTACTTGGGTTAGTTAGCGTGTGGATCTGAGAAAGGAGATGCAAGGATCCGATGCTGGGGGTGGCCTACACAAAGTCAAAGTCAGAACTTGAGATGGCTGAGATAATAATAGGAGATGCAGCTAGCAGCAACAGGAGGCAGGGAAAGGAGCCCTCTTCTATTCTAAAACATCACTCAGTGTGAAAGGGAGCAGAGGCCAGGCATGTCAGTCCTGTTAATAAGCACGAGTAACCCTAAACCACCTATAGTAAAATTTTCAAATGTGCTCAGGGGTTCATCTTCTTGATGTTGTTGAAAGATATTGATAATGGGAAACACCAAGCACATCTTAATGGCTGTACTAAGTAAAGTCTCAGTGGAGGAATAAAGGGTTTCTCTGTGTAGTTTTGGTGCCTGTCCTGGATCTTACTCTGTAGACCAGGCTGGCCTCAAACTCACAGAGATCTGCCTGCCTCTGCCTCCTGAGTGCTGGGATTAAAAGCGTGTGCTACCACCACCTGGCAGAATAAAGTCTTTAATATTGGTCAGCAGAAATTATGTAGTTTACCGGACATGGCGGCACATCTTTGTAATTCCAGAACTTGAGAGATAGAAGCAGAAGAATTAGGAGTTCAAGGACAGCCTCAGCTATGTAGTGGCTTGAGGCTAGTCTGTGATACGTGAGTCTTATAAAACCCAAAGAGAGGAAGAAATTATGCAGTTTGAAAGAGAGATATTAAAAAAAAGTTCCTGGAGACTCTATGTAAATGAAAGAGTATCAGAAATTTTAGCTGGAAGCCAGATCTATCTACAGACTTCATTAGGAGCATAAATTTATATATACAGAGCCCATTAAAAAGTATTTTTAGGCATGTCCCTAAAAGGGCAAAACTGCAACCAACGGGGAAAACCTGATGTAGGCATCTGCAGGAGCAGCGTGTCCCAGGTAATTGGACAGCTGTGGCTGTGAACTGAAGCTGTGTGCCTCTGCATCCCACCCTAGCTGTCTAATTTCACTTCTGATTCATTCTTTTTTCTTTTGAGATGAGGTTTCACTTTGTAGCCCAAGCTAGCCTTGAACTTGTGCCAGATTCCAGGCTTTTGCACCCATGCTTGACTTCCCCCTCCCTAGAGAATGAACTGTTTTCCTCTCTCATTGTGCCTGTACTTGTACATGTCTGGCAGATTCCTTGGGTTCCATAAGATCTCATCATGTTCATTAATACCCTTCTTACTCATTTTTGCTGCTTGGGTCAAACACATGGCCTCCAGATGCTAGGCCATTAGGGTCCAGGTCAAACCTCAATTTTCCCCCATTGGCCCTGAGCTCAATGTGTAGCTTAGGCAAGGCTTGAACACCCTATTCTCTTATGTCTGCCTCCTGATTACCTTGGATAATAAGCCTGGACCATGGGCCCAGCTGCCATCCATATCTTTTAATTTTGATCGTATACCTACTTCCTCACCTCAAAATTTGAAAGTAGGAGATCTCCTTTGTCTTCCACTGAACACTCTGCCCCCTTTTCCAGTTAACATTAGCTCCCATGATTCCATGTCTCATGGGTCAGAATTCACATTCCATCTCACTGAGTTGGTCTTCAGAAATCATTTGCTGAAGTTTGTTTTGCCCACCTCTTCTTCCATACTGCATGTAGAATTGGATTATTTCTCCCAGGTCCTGCCTCCACTGTGTTCTAACCCTTGTCTTTTATCTGCACTGTTTCACTCCTGCTTTCCCCGTCCACCGGCTAGACCCACTTTATTATAGCGCCAGACTTGATCACCCCACCCGTCTGCTCTAAATTCTCCAGTGGCTTCCTGCCTGTGGCGGAAGGTAACTGGGACCACACACCCTTTTCATTCCCTCCTCGCCTGACCTGATTTCCTAAGAGTTTCCTCCCTTGTCACCTGTCGTACTGTTTCGAGGAGATGTAAAACTTTCTAGCCCTGAGCTGTATACACACTGGAGATTTAGTTTATGATGAGGTGCTTTTCTCAGTCTGTAGGAAGAAAAATGATTTTCACTGATTTGTGAGCACTGAAACTCACATAAATCCATCATTTGTCACAGAATAGCCACAGGTCCTTACCTCTTAGGGACTCCATGAGGACGGGCTGCATTACATTCTGCACATTAGTAGTTTAGCAGTTTTTTTTTTGAAGTCAGTAACATTCACATATGTAAATATTAGAAATAAAATGGAAACAAGATTTCACAATATACTAGTTAAAATCAGAACCTATTAATATTAGGAAAGATGTGTAGGAACTGTACTCACTGAGTTTTTTTTAGAGGCTGATACAGGGTACCGCATGTTTAAAGCCAACCTAGGCTCCATATAGAGATCTGGCCCAAGAGTGGGTGTGGCTAGCACAAAAATAAAAACAAGAAAGTGTCAAGTGTCATGATTTTGATGTTATTATTTAGTTACTATTTGATGAAAATCAACTACACCTATGCAGTAATTTCTTTTATTATTATTATTATTATTATTATTATTATTAAGAGATTTTCTATTCATTTTACATACCAACCACAGATTCCCCCCTCCTCCCTCCTCCTGCCCCCCAGCCTTTCCCTCCAAACCCCACACCCCTTGTATTTTTGGTTTTTCGAGACAGGGTTTCTCTGTGTAGTTTTGGTGTCTGTTCTGGATCTTTCTATGTAGACTAGGCTGGTTTCAAACTCACAGAGATCTGCCTGGCTCTGCTCCTGAGTGCTGGGATTAAAGGAGTGCACCACCGCTGCCCGGCTCTATGCAGTAATTTTTAATGTCTTACAGGGAAAAAGGCAAGTAGAGTAGTGGAACAGAGCCAAGTCTGGACCAGATACCCAAGCTATTTAGTACTTAAAAAACCATCAGATTATTTGGCATTATGTCCAGGATCTCTTATTTTACTGGTATGAGTTTTGAGAACCCATGTCTTTGTTGACACTTGCCCCTCAGGTCATTTTATTGTTGCAGTAGCATTGTGTTTGGTCTGTGTGACATGTTGGACGTCTAGTGACAGACAGCTGGGAAAGGTGGAATTCCCTTTCTTTTCTGCCATCGTTCTAGCCCTTTTCATTTTTAACTATGGATTTCTTTTTTTGGAGTTTGCGTTGGTGGAATGCATGACACAAGTTGTTTCATTTGTGTTTTTAGACAGCTTCTTACTGTGTAGGGCAGGCTGTGCTCAAACTCCTGGCACACTTCCAACTGTTGGGATTACGCAGGCCTCCCTTCCCCCGCATCTCCTATGTGTATGGTGTGGATGTATGTATGCATTTGTGTGTGTCTGTGTGTTCAGGTGCCCATGAACATATGTAGTCAAGGAGGTGGAGGCCTAACGTTGATGTCAGGACTCATCCACCAACATTTTTGCACATTATTAATTGAGGCAGGATCAAACCTAGAGCTGGGTTCTGGCCAGTTTTAGTAGTCAGCTTCCTCTGGGGATCTCCTCTTCCCCTATGAAGCTGGAATCACAGAAAGGCTTAGATAGTCACGTGAGTTTTGGGGGTCCAAACTCAGGCCCTTATGCTTCTGCAGCACGTGCTCTAAGTGCCAAGCAGAAAGCCTCCGACTTCAGCCAATTTTTTTTTTCAGTGCCCTTTTGCTGATTTTGAGTTTCTGTTACTGGTCTCACATACATGTGTGGTTATGTTTATGTTTTCTTACTCTGAGGCTATTTTATGGAGTGTCTTTCGTGACTAGTATTGTAGTCCATAGTGTGCTGGTAGTGTTTATTTTTCTTTTGGTACTGTTTGTATTCTGTGTATTTTTCTATTTTATAGTTTTAAGGTACTTTTTAAAAAAGGATACTTTGGAATTATTTGTGTTTTTATATATGGTGATTTACATGTAATTTAACTTGATCTTATTGTAGTTTCTCTTTTGATTTTATAGTTTTTATTATGAATGGCCATTGTACAGCTCAACAGTAGTGTATCTGTTAGATATGGACAGATTTTTGGTCATCTCCATCACAGAAAGAATTTTTAAAAGTTAATTTAAGAGAAGGAAAGTGAAGACCTAAGTCCTGAAAATCCTCACACAGAATTCATAACTCTTTATTTGGTTCTGTTTATCATGTATGTGTATCTGTCTGTCTGTCTGTCTGTCTTTGTGTGCATAATATTGCTGACTTTCTTTAGATAGGATCTTCCTCTCTGTATAGTTTGGGATTGTCTCAGCTGTTGATCTGCTGGCTCTGTCTTCTGAGAGACTGGGATCACAGGCATGCTTCCCGATACCCGGGGAAGCTTCTACTGACCTTCAACAATAGGCCATATTTTCTTTTTTGCATGCTCCACTATTTGATTTTTTAATGACGGATATTATGTGTAAGGGAACAACAGAGACGGTGATATTTTCTGTCAAGGTGCTGGGGCTGTGCAGATGGAAGGGCACACATTAAATTTGCTGTTGAGTGTAAAGTTTCGGTTTGTTTCCTTTAAGGGGAGACTGTCTCTGCCTCTGATATGCACAGTGCATATAGAGCATTCAACAGATGGTTTGCTTAGGACAGCAGAAAGTCTGTCCAAGGATAGAGGTGCTCTCAACAGGCAGCTGAGTAATAATAGCAATAGCGTCAGCAAATGGAAGTTTTCTACATTTCAAGACTCATTTGCTGCAGGGTGTGTTTTACATAATTAATCTTACTATTTTCTCCACCAGTTCTTAGCATGTGTTAATTAGATTATACCTGCTAAAACTTCTAAAAAAACTATGTGAATTATCTAGTAATAAGGATGATGTTTTATTGAAGTAATCATTAAGTGTGGGATTGGTTATTCTACAAGAAATAGTCAACTATAAGTCAATATTTGGGATGTATTGTAGGAATTTGACTTTAGAGTAAATTATAGCTTAATTATACAGTCTGTATGTTCTAAATTATTTCCCTAATTATTTGTAAATTTTTTCTCAAAAATTACTTAGAGATTGTAACTAAATATTAATATATTGAGTCATTTAGAAATGGCATATGCTAAATGGCAAATGTCTCAGATTTTGTTGGGTGTGCTGAGAAATTCTGCAATCTTTTTAAGTGATAGATTACATAAAGCCATTTATATTTAATTTAATATCATTGAACATTCTGTTTCGTAAGTTGCCAACTGGTTGATATTATCCAGTCTTAATGTTGTCT
This sequence comes from Peromyscus nudipes, assembly GCA_902168325.1. Taxonomy (NCBI): domain Eukaryota; kingdom Metazoa; phylum Chordata; class Mammalia; order Rodentia; family Cricetidae; genus Peromyscus; species Peromyscus nudipes. Next base: position 49,733 of record CABHPH010139826.1, read on the forward strand.
GTTTAATTTCAGAATATGAAAATGAAACTGTTCAGAGTCCATTTACAGCTTTAGAATTTGTCACTTTGTTTATATGGAAGATTTCACTGTTTTCATTCTCAGACTTTTGGAGTCAGATATTTCTGCCCTATGTACTAGAAATGTTTTATTTTCAAAGTATGATTTTAATTATTTATGATTCAGTTAATAGAATTTCTCACTCACTCATGTTTCATTCTGGTTTTCCTCTAATTTTAGGAGCCTCGTCGTAGTCTTGCAGGAGAAAATCGCTGCCTTTGATAGCTGTACTTTCACAAAAAAATTTTTTGTCACAAGTATGTACCAAATCATTTTACTTCCTGTCATGTGCGTTTGTGTCTCTGTTGCTGACTGGATGCTGTCAGCCGTGGGTTTCGGCCATGGTCTCTGCCCGTGATTCTCGTGGGTGCCATTACTTAGTAGCTTCTAACCTTAGGAAGGAATTTTACCATGCCTCTGATTTTTGTCTACAGCGTGAGCTTTCCTTACGTACTCAAATTGAGTGCCTCTCGCTCTTCCCTGTAGCTATTTCATGGAACTGTTGTCAAATGACTTAGAGGAGTGACTGGCTGGTGCTCTGGGAAGGATTTTAAATGCAGAGGGGTAGTTCACCTGCTTCCCTTGCCTTTTCCTCCATGACTTTCACTGTTGTTGGGAGCCCAGCACTTAGCCCAGAATCTAGTTCCAACCCGTTGAAACACAAATTCAGTGCATGGTTTGTAGAGAGCCAGAGGATGGGGATAGTAATGGAAATGAGGGGTGAGTTAATGAATTCTAAGGAGCTGGAATGTGCAGTCTTGGCATGCCGGGTTGTAAAGGACAGAGACAATTTGGAAATGACAACAGGGGTCCATTAGCTGTTCAAAAATGCTAGTCAGTCTGGGACACACAAAGGACTTTTGTTTTTTAAAATTATTTACTATATATTATATACATACATATACACATATACGCATACACACACACACACACACAAAATGTGCATTGGTGTTTTGCCTGTGTAAGACTGTCAAGTCCCCTGGAGCTGTAGTTACAGACAGTTGTGAGCCACTATGTAGGACCTCTGGAAGAGCAATCAGTGCTCTTAACTGCTAAGCTATCTTTCCAGCCCAGACACCGAAGTTTTTTAATTTTATTTTCCTGCAGCCCAGTAAAATAATATTTTTCCCCTACTTGTTCTCTTTTTTCCCCCAAAGCGTCTGATATGTATATTTTACAGAAATAGCTTAATGGGCCTCCATTTTGAAATGAACTAGAAATACAGTATGGACTTAGATGTTTACTGAGTAGGTAGTAGTGGATGTAGATATTATTCCTTTCCTATAAGGGCACGTCCTTTGTTACAACTGTCTATATATTACAGATGATTAGTGCGTCCTGTACTACACACCATACTATATAATATGAGAATTCGATACAGTGCATGTTTCACATTTTGTGGATCATGAAGAATTGAAAGACTAGCCCATCCCCCATGCCTTTAATCTTTTTCTCTGAGTTGTTCACCCATTATGCTTAGGCAGCAGGAGCATGTGTGTTTCTGTGTGGTGCAGATGAGTTAGTTAGAACACAGTGGGCTATCTCAGTCACATCCAGGTGTCAGCTACCCTGGTGATTTGCCTTTCCATTTCAGCTGTTGTTTTTATTTATTTAACTTGTTGTTTTTCAGTTGTCTTTGCTATTCGACACTGATTACAGATAAGGATGTGAGGTCCTCTGCAGTGTTAAGTGTCTGTTGTGACCCCATTTAACTTTATTCTGGAGCACGTATTCCTTGGTAGTTACTCTATCAATTTAGGAGCTCAGAACATTAGAATGTGGTAGTGGAGACTAACATGGTTGGTTGTCTTTTAAAGATTTATTCATCCTTAAAAATTTGTATGTACATGTGTAGGTGCACTCAGATGCAAGAAGAGGTCTCTGTGCCCTGGAACTGGCACTTAGGAGCCACCTGGCATGGGTTGTGGGAACCAAAGCTGCTTCCTCATAAGGAACAGTTAATGGTGAACCATCTCTCCAGTCCCCCAATGTGGTGTTTTTTTTTCCTGTTTTTTTTGAGATAGGGTTTCTCTGCAGCCCTGGCTGTTCTGGAACTCACTCTGTCTAGGATGGCCTACGTCACAGAGATCTGCCTGGTTCTGCCTCCCAAGTTCTGGGATTAAAAGTATTGTTAGCTGGGCGGTGGTGGTGCATGCCTTTAATCCCAGCACTCGGGAGGCAGAGCCAGGCGGATCTCTGTGAGTTCGAGGCCAGCTGGGCTACCAAGTGAGTTCCAGGAAAGGTGCAAAGCTACACAGAGAAACCCTGTCTCGAAAAACCAAAAAAAT
>CABHPH010139826.1:52177-81389 GCA_902168325.1 Peromyscus nudipes
AAAAAAAAAAAAAAAAAAAAGTATTGTTACTGCCACCTGGCTCCTCCCATTGTTTTTTTTTTAATTTTTTTTTTTTTTATTTCTGTTTGTGTCTTGTGGATGCACAAGCTAGGGCACATGTCTGTTTGTCAGAGAACAGCTTCCATGAGTTTCTTCTCTCCTTCTACCTTTCTGTGAGCTTTAGAGGTCCTAACTAGGATCTTAGGGTTGTGTGGCATGCACTTTATTATGGAGCCATCTTAGTGGTCCCATTATTTGTTGGCAGGAGTTTATTTAAATGCATATTATGTTTTGAAATTTGAGTATTAAAGGAATTTTTTGTCAGTAGTTATTTTTCTCATTATTAGTGAATGGCAGAATAGGAAATATTAAAAATGAATAACAAGCAGTTCCAACCAGGTTAATGTTTGAGATGTATCATTTTGAGATTTTTATCTAATAGCTTAAATATCTATTTATACTAGTCTAAATATTTTTATTCTTTGAATTTTTTGTTTGTGTTTTTGTTTGTGTTTTTTCGAAACAGGGTTCCTCTGTTTAGTTTTGCGCCTTTCCTGGAACTCACTTTGTAAACCAGGCTGGCCTCAAACTCACAGAGATCTTCCTGGCTCTGCCTCTCAGTGCTGGGATTAAAGGCGTGCGCCACCACGCCCGAACTCTTTGAGAATTTTATACAATGTATTTTGAACATATTTACACTCCTCCCCCAATTCCTCATAAGTCTATCCCTACCTCCGCACCTCTCAACCCCCCCACCTCTCAACCCCCCCATCTCTACCTCCCCACCTCTCACCCTCCCCACCTATCCCTACCTCCCCACCTCTCAACCTCCCCACATCCCATCCTCCCCACCTATCCCTACCTCCCCACCTCTCAACCTCCCCACCTCTCATCCTCCCCACCTATCCCCCACCTACCTGACTTTCTGTCCTCTTTTTTTTTTTCTAAAGAATTTGTGTCTGGGTGTGTTTTATTGATAACTCTAGCAATACATACAAAAATAAATTAATTAGATTTGTATATTTATCTTACTGTTTGATTGTGGCTTGTTGGAATTGCATTGGCATTAAAATTAAAATTTCACAATTTTCATTGTTTATGAAAGATACAAATGATTAGCCTGAGTTAGTTAATAACGGTTTGGATGCACCGATGAAGCGAGAGTTAGTGAATTGCACTTTGGACTTCTGAGCAATTTCTTTGTCTTGATATTAGTGTTGTTAACTTCTCGCTCCCTGCCCCATCTCATCCTCTCCTGTCCCCTGCCTGCCCTTTCCCTTCTGTCTTGTCCTGGCTGCTCCTTTTCAGCAGAGTCTTTCTCATTCTGTAGCCCGTGATGGTATTAAACTTGCTGTCCATCTGCCTCAGCCTCTGAGTCCTCCCGTGTGTGTGTCCGTCCCTGTGGGACATTGTTACTGTATGTTCCTAAATATTTGCCCTTGAGTTTCTGGACCCACTGAGTAGCTGAAGCCAGTTGTCCTCCAGTGTCAGTTTCTCTCGTACTGTGTGAATTGTTCATGAGAGGAGGGACAGGTCTGCAAGTGTCACCGGGGTTCTGCCTTGTGAAGTGGCATCCAGCTGATAGCTAAGCCACTGGTGTGTGTTCTGTCCCAAGGGGATTCTCACATACTCTCTCAGAGCATTTGTGCAGCGGCTCTTAAGTTTGGGGATGCCTCTGTTAGTAGAGATTACAGAAGACCCCAATTCAAATGGTATGTATTAATTCATACCTGACAGCTAAGCAGAAGGATGAGCCTGGAGGATTGCGTGGGCAGCTTAGTGAGAAACTTTTAAAATCAAAAGTGAAGAGAGAGGCCGTTGATGTATATATTAGGGCACTTGTTTAGTGTGTGAGGCTCTGGCGCAATACCCAATATTGAAAACCAAGTCAAAAATCCAAACCAAACCAAACCAAACCAAACCAGCCAACCAACAAAAGACCCCATCAGGTGTTTACAAAACAACGACAAAAACTGTGATTTCTTGCTTCTTACTGTGTTTAAGGATTTTTGCAGTTATTCACTGCAGTGCTGTGGAACGTCATTAATAAATGCATCCTTGTCCTAGTGATGAGTCTCTTTCATACTTCACTAGGAAGTGTCGTGTTCAGTACTGGTTATTTAATTTGTGAACTCTAGGGATTGAGTTTGTGCCAGTGATTTGAAGTTGGAAAGATTGATGATACACATCAAGAACCAGAATCCTCGAATTACAGCTTCACTCAAGTGATCTCAGTCATGATTCCAGGTCCAGTGGCTTCCACATGCAATCCTAGCCCTTTGGGTGCTGAAGCAAGATGGCTGCTGTGAATTTGAAGCCTGGACTACCTAGTGTTTCAGGACAGTCTTAGCTGTAGAGTGAGACCATCTCAAACAAAGGAAACATAACCAAACTTAAAACACCACCACTACTAATAAAGAACATTTCAAACCAAATTCAGTGTGATGCAGTTCTTAATCAAGTGGCAATACTGCTACTCCATAGTGTTAATAAAGATGATTTTTCTCCATTTTCTGCACCACCCTTCAGCTAATTCCTTTAACTATATTCAGAGTTGGTTCAGTTGTCATGCATTTTCCTGTGTTTGGATTTTGACTGATACAGGAGTTGGGAGACTGGCGTACTATGATGTCTCTTGTGGCAGCTCATTTGCCTGTAGCATGCGTCTTGTTTCTGTTTATTCACACCTGGTGGGGTGGTGGTTTGTTGGATAGATTTTCATGCAGCTCAGGATGACACTGAATTCCGTATCCACATGCTTCCATCTCTGGAGTGGTAAGTGGTCTGTCATGCCTGCTTTCTGCAGTGCTGATTGAGTCTATAGTTTGGCATGGGCTAAGCAAGCTCTTTACCAACTTAGCTGCATCCCTAGCCTGGTACCCAGTTCTGAAAGAAGTAGGATCATGCCCTGTGTAGAATCACAAGATCTCCACTTAATGAGGATGTCGTTTTGATCATGTAGACATTTAACTTCTGAAGTAGAATGGGAAGCTCTTGCATAATGCATTCTTAGCTGAAGGCCTTGTTATGTATGAATACAATGAAAGTATTGTAAGATGAGTAGAGTCTGCTGTGCCCATCAGAGCAGGCATCATAGGGATTTGTGCCAAAGAGTGGCTGGAGCAGGTAAAGGGAGCTGATAGAGAACTGTTAACAGAGTGCATCCAAAAGGACGAGAAAGGAGACACCTTTGTGTTCGAATGTACAGAAAAGTTGGTCTTGAGCAGCTGTCCAATGTGGAAATTCAAAACCCAGGTATGAGCAGGCAAACAAAAGACAAAGACTGATAGATGTCATTAGCAGTCATTTTAAGGATCCTTTGAAGTTGAAAGGCAGATATGGAGTCTCCAGAGAGACCCGGTGTCTGATAAACAGGCTGTGCGTGTGCATCTGCCTGTGTTTTAAGTTCGAGAAGGAAAGTTATTTGGTGCAGTCCTAATGTTATTAGTGTTAGAATGTCTGTTCTTTGTTTATGTTAATGATGAGCAACACATGGAACACATGGAAATGAGTTTAAAGTAGCTTTAAAATGCAAAGTTAAAATTTTGGGTAAGAACAGCTTTGCTTGCTTTTTTTTTTTTTTTTTTATTTCCTTTTCATTTTGGGAAAGCAATGCCTTGGTGTTTATCCAGGCTGGCTTGGAACCACCACTCCCACATGTTTGCAATATACAGCAGAAAGGGTTGGAGGTTGTATCATTTAGGTCAGTTTGTATGTTAAATTTACCCCCATGGCTTTGCGTTTGTCACAAGGTAAAGAGGGCTGCTCTGGTGTCTCCTGGCCCTGGGCAGAAAAGTCTGCAAGTATGTACATGTGCAGTGAACTAAACTGTGACTTTTCTGTTTCCTGCACATGATTCCCACCTATTGAATGTTTGTATAGCATTGTGCTGAAATTCATGTTTCATATGAATGAACAAAATGAACAAATGAGCAAAATGAACAAAAATAATGTGCAAATTTCTTCAAAGCTTGTCAAACCTTAAAAGGCCGTTAATCAGCTGCTTGATGTTTAAGTAACCCCTCAAATTGCTATTTAAAGTATGTGTGCACATTTCTGGGCTGTGTCAGATTTTCTTACTCTCCTCTAACATGTGGTCTTTGTGACTGGTGTCTAGCGGAACTTAAAGACGGTGTTCAGCCCGGTTTGTAGCCTTCACTATTTCTCCACCTCCGACCCTCGCATTGCCTTCCTGCCTGATTCTCTCCCTCCCTCCTTCCCTCTGTCCATCTTTCCCCTTTCGCCTCTCTTCTTTTGTTTAGACTGGGTTTTATATATCTCAGGCTGACTTTGAAATACTTATCCTCCTGCCTCCGTGTCCGAGGAATGGATTATAGACATGCATCACCACACATAGTGTTCATGTTTTATTTCTTCATTATGTAATGATCCTAAATTTTATGGTTATTAGACACGTATCTCTTAGTTGGTTAACAAATACTACTTTATGTATCCTTCTGGAATGTATGGGTGATGCTTACATGAAACTGAGTACACATTCTAGTTTTTATGTGGATGTATTTTAGGTTCTTTTGGGTATGAACATTTGGTTGCAAGTTTTTGTAATTATGTATGCTTCTTTCTTTCTTTCTTTCTTTCTTTCTTTCTTTCTTTCTTTCTTTCTTTCTTTCTTTCTTTCTTTCTTTCTCTTTCTTCTTCTTTTTTTTTTTGAGACAGGATTTCTCTGTGTAGCTTTGGAGCCTGTCCTAGAACTCAATCTGTAAACCAGTCTGGCTTCAAACTTACAGAGATCCACCTGCCTCTGGCTCCCAAGTGCTGGGATTAAATGCATGCGCCACCACTGCCTGGCTATATATATTTTCTTGCTGGCCAGTGATAGTGATTACTTTTCATGCCACTGTATATCTAAGTTCATTTTTAAGTTGAAAATATCTCAATATTGAGTTGTTGAAATTTTCTAAAATAGGTCACTTTTCACTCATGGGTTACAAAAATATTCCTCCATCCTGCTGGTTGTCTTTTTACTTTTTATAAACAGTGTGTCATGAGTGTTTTGCCTATACATGTGTATCTTTCACATGTATACCTCCTGCACACAGATGCTAGAGCTGGGCTTTGGATCTCTGGAACTAGAGTTTAAAGGTGGTTGTGAACTGCCACATGAATACTGAGTATTGGACCCAGGTCCTCTGCAAGAATAGCAAATGCTCTTTACCACCAAACCATCTCTCCAGCTCTTCTTTTTTGTTTTGATGGTGTCCTTTTTAAAAAATATTTATTTTATCAGTGTAAGAAACTTTTTTTCCCAAATCTGAGGCCTTGAATAGCCCCTCATGTACTTTTTTGTTTGTTTGTTTTTCAAGACCAGGTTTCTCTGTGTAGCTCTGGCTGTCCTAGTACTCACTCTGTAGACTACGTGCCTTGAACTCACAGATTCACCTGCCTTTGCCTCCTGAATGTTGGGTTAAAGATCTGTACTACCATAATGTGCTACAACTTGGCTTTTTATGTGTATGAGGGTTTTGCCTGGTGCCCTTGAGGTTCAGAAGAGGGCGGTAGATCCCCTGTAACTGGAGTTACAGAGGGGTGAGGGCTTCCACGTGGATACATGGAATGGAGTCCTGGTCTTGTGCAAGAACAACAAATGCTCTTAACTGCTGAGCCAACTCTCGAACCCTGAAGTACTTTTGTATGTGCTGTGAAGCCAGAGTCCAGCACCATGTACACATAGGTGGCATCTTTCATGATGGACTCACCTGGGTACCTTTGTTAAAGATCAGCTGACTGAGATCAGCTTGATGTATGCGTGATGTGGTTGCTCACCTTTACCCTCACACGGTGTGGGAGACCAGCTCCCACTTTTCCGCAGTGTACTCTTGAGGAGAAAGGGATAAGAGATTTAGATGGAAATATAGATCGGAGAGAGTCAGATAGAAACATAAGATAGCCTTGGGAGGGCCTAAATCCTTATCCACCAGCTCTTTCTGTCTCTTCTAAAGGGCTTTTTTTTATTAGGAATACCAAGGGGTGGAGCAAAGACCTCTCCTTAGCACAGCCAAGTGCAAACCCTTCCAATCACCTAGGAACGATGCACGTGGTCAAGCAATCCTCTAATGCAGCCCTGCTGGGTGAGCAAGCTCAGATCTCACTAGGGAACCTTTGTGGGCCTCCCCATCATGGCACATGGGAGATAGAGACAGGCAGATCTCAAGAGTTTTAGGTCAATCTGACCTTTATAGCTACAGGGTGAGAGTAGTGAAGTCTTATTTACCTAAATGTGTTCAAGTTATGTCTTTGTTAAGAACAACTTTCTGGCCTGATGGCAGGCAAAACTGCATAACTTTCTTGTGCCTTTCAAATTCTATACTCATACAGGAAGCTAGGCTAATCTGGCCTTGAACTCACTGCAGCCCTGCTACTTCAGCCTCCCCAGTACTCAGACTAACTGTGTGAGCCACCACAGATTTTCTGCCGTGGTAGAGGAGTTGATGTGGGGCTCTTGGATTCTATCTTCATTTATATTGGAAAGCCCTTCTTAAGGCCCAGTTGCCTCTGCTTACTTCGTTAAGTGGCTTGTAAACATCTTTGAATTCTTCTTAATATTACAGATGTTCAGGTCTTCCACCTTCTACACCCCTTGGCTTGTTTTTAGCTGGAGGTCAAAGTTAATCGTTAGAGGAGTCACTCTTACACTGTTGTGATGGTGCTTTGTGGCTGATACCAGCTGTAGAATATAGTTTTAGTGATTGGGTGAGCAGAAAACAATTTGCTTACACTCCGCTATCCTGTAATTCCTGAGGTCCACTTGAGTTCCTAAGAACCTAGAACTAGTAGGTATTTGTCTTTCTTTGGTTGAAATCACAGGTGTAAAGAAGATATGTAAGAGCATCTAATATAGTGGAACTAGTTTTGAGAACTGATTTGAAGTTAGATTGTTTAGATTTTTGCATTAAAAAAAATTTTTTTTGAGACCATAGTCCTGTCTGGTCTCGAGGCCACTCTTTAGTCTTGCCATGTCCTGTAAGTCTTGATGTTCCTGCCTCCACCTCCCTATTTGGCCTTTGATGCTAATTCTGGATGTTAGCTACCTCAAATGTGAGGTACTGCATACTGCAGAGTAAAGAATTGTGTGTTGTCTTTTTACAGTCTTCAGGATGCCCTAGCTCATGTATGCCAGCATAATATGCCTTCAGCAATGATAACAGCAACACCACCGTTCCCTAGAGATTCAACAGTAAGGAGAAGGGTACAATCCTTAATCCTATGTATACGCAATCAAGAGTATAGAAAGTGATAAACAATAAATACATCAGAGTACTATTTATTGCTATTAATAGCTGGCACTGGAACCAAGAAGAATGAAATGGAATGCTAATATAAGTACATAGCATTATCTAGCTTCCAGAATCTTTCTGCTGAGGTATCCTTTGAAGGTTCTTTATGCTCATTGGCCACGTTATTTTGTACTTCTTTTTCCATCATTGTGCGAGCATCATTTTCTTATTGATATGTTTGTATGTGGTTTTAATTGATCAACTTCCTGAACCTACTGTATGTTTTCTGTCCTCTCCAGAAATTCTTTTTAAATTTATGAACTTCAAACTTAGAACTTTAAGTCATTTCCTTCTATCTTCCTCTTGTTCTTCAGGAATGACAGTCTAAATGTGTAGTTAGTAAAAAGTGCTTACCAGGTAGGTAGGTATTCCTGCATCAGTGGCATCAGGGAGGTAAACAGAGAAGTGGAAATATGTAGGTCACTTAAGTATTCAAATAATGAATACTGGGCCGGGCATGGTGACACATGCCTTTGGTCCCAGCACTCAGGAGGCAGAGGCAGGCAGATGAATTCCAGGCCAATGTGGTTTACACAGTGAGTTCCAAGATAGCCCTGAGAACATAGAAAGACCCTGTCTCAAAACAAAACAAAACAATGAATACTATTATTTGAATTCAATGAGGTTTTAAAAAAATTAAGCACTTGAATTTTATATTTTTCTTTAGTCAAGAAGTGATGCATTAATAAAAAAGTTATTATAAAATTTCTTAATAATGCTCTTTGGAACTTGCAGGTTGTTATCCTTGTCCTGGGCCAAACATGAATCCCATTGCTCTTGGGAGCCGCTGGCTTGCTTATGCAGAAAACAAGGTAAGACTTCGGTTAGTTGTAATGGGGCAGGTGTGGAAAGACTTTTTACACTCTGTATTGATGCTCTGTTGGTGAATACCACTAGTGAATGATTTTATTTTGTTTGGTTTTACTTGTATATACACTAATCTGACTCTGAAGGGTTCATAGCTGGGTCTGGTGATACATACCTCTGTTTCTAGTACTTGGGAGCCAGAAGTAGCAGGATTACCCCGAGATCTGGGCTAACCTGTGGTACCCAGGCCAGTTGTATATGGTGGGCCCTTAACTCAAACAGAAAATTTATTTTTTCTTTGTTTTTCTGACAGTGTGTCTTAAGCTCAGGCTGTACTTGATGTCCTTATCCTCTTGCATCCACCCAAGTGCTGGGTCTAGCAGCCTATGTCATTATACGATAGCTGTCCCTAAACAAAGGCTTTGTAGAATCTCACTGTTCTAGCCTGGCTTCTGCGTAGAGCTGCTCACCCAGAGATTGTTCAATATTGCAGTAAAGCACTGAAGTTCCCTGTCACACCAATGCTATCTAAAAGACATCAATTTCCAGGAATAATCTTGAAGCCAGTCTTCTTCCATAGATTGTAATCATAGAGCATGGTACAATCTTATTGGCCTTAAATCATCAGCAACTAGATGCTATTGTGCAGCCAATTGTTGTAATGATTAAAGCATACCCAATGCCTTGTTGGGTATATATATTATTAACTTGGTTGCCATAGTATGTAAAAGTTGCTATATATGCTTTTATATCTCAATGTTTTATTTATGTATAGTCCAATGTAAAACATAAATTTTGATTTTATGCAAGAAGGTATAAATTCTTTTTATGCCATTTAAGACTTCTGCCTGTAAATATAGAATAAAATATAAAAAGTACTTTGAGGCTTTGAGGGTTAGCATTTTTGTTTCATTTTTGTTGGTTACATGGTTATTGTGTCTTGAGAATATTATGAAATAGTACAAAATAGTTCTTGACAAAATCAGGATGTGGTACTTAAAGTAAGTACTTGGTGAAGCCACAGAATTCGTAAATCAACTGGCCTCTGGAATCCACAGAATCAAGAATGAGCTGACGAAAATCATTTTTCTAGATGAAGTCTTTAATTCCTTTTCCAAAAGCCTGTCTACAACAATTAAGATATTTTGCATGTCATTGAGTGCTCTATTTATACTTCTTCTTGTCTGGTCTCTTCATTTTCCCGTAAAAATAGCTCTTTTCAAATTATTCTTTTCAAACAGTGCAAGAGCCGTACAGTTAAATGGGGTGACATAATGGTGTCTCCTAATGTTTATATCTGTAATGCATTTCTCTTGAGTGCTGGAGACATCCGCGAAGAAAGTGTATAAACCATCCCTTGGCACTTGCCAATATATTCCCACATGTGGAAAACTGCACATTTGGAGAGTTGGAGGTTTAATTAGTTACCTGTTTTTGAGAAGAAGCAACTCCCTTGAGAGTTGCATTTTTGATATCTGTCTTTGCAGCTACACATGTGAATAATATTTCCTGTCACATGTAAGTACCAAGCAGGGTGTGCATGTGCTATCATGTGCAGAAAGAGTTGTAAATAGTACTTAGCAAAGTTGGATTAAATTTTGAAGAACATGTGTTCTTCAATTCAAATTCAGACAATGTGCTTGACTGTGTGTGTGTGTTTGTGTGTGTGTGTGTGTGTGTGTGTGTGTGTGTGTGGCAGCTGATGTCAATCGGTTGTCATCTTCTGTTGCTTTTTGTCTGTCTCATTTTTGGAGAAAGTGTTTCTCATTGAAACTGGAGGTAGGCTGGTGGCCGGCGGGTTTTAGTGATACTCATGTCTTGACTCCTCAAAGTACTGTTTCACAGGAGCATGTGTGGCCCTGCTGGCCTTTTTTTGTGGGCCCTAAAGATCCTAATTCATATTTGTATGGCAAATTAATGGTTGCATGGCTAGTCCTCTTCCCCACAGAACCATCTTTCCTGCTCCTCCTCCTTGTATGTATTAAAGATTTTATTTATTTCTCTGTCTCTGTCTCTCTCTGTCTGTTTCTCTGTCTCTGTCTCTGTCTCTCTGTGTGTGTGTGTGTGTGTGTGTATGTGCACACACGTTCATGAGTGCAGGGTGCTGAGGAGGACAGAGCTGTTGGATCCTCCCAGAGCTGAGTTATAAGAGGTTGGGAGCCACTTAATGTGGCTGCTGGAACAGAACCCAGGTCTTTTGCAAGAGCAGTATGCGCCCTCTCTCCAGTCTTCTTCCAGTTCTTTCTAAGGGGCAACATCTTTAGAAAGTCATCTTTGTCCTGTGGGCGTAGTTTTTGAACTCAGGTGTGTTCTTTATAGAACTTTTCAATGGAAACATGCCACTTACATACAGAAAACAGGAATGCATACATATTTGTATATTTATATGTGCATATTCACATGATGTAGAAATGAGGTCTTCACATTGATACTTGCGTCAAGTTCTCTCTTGTTCCCAATCATAGTCATATGTCCTTTCCTTTGCCTGGTAGACTCTACTCACCTGTTCAGTTCCTGTAATTCAGAAGTAGTCATAGAATTGGTCACCTGTGCCCCCTCAGGAGACAAGCCAGAGGCATGCCAACTGCTACTGCTGCCCCAAACAGCAGGGGCATAGTCACCAGTCTTCATGGGGTAGTTCTTAAGTTCTTTCTTCACATTTTTTATTGTGTGTTTGTGTGCACACATGTACACAAGCATGTATGGAGTTCAGAGAACAGCTTGGGAGAGTTATTTTTCTCCCCTTACCGTGTGGGTTTTGGGTATTCAACTGAAGCTTAGTGGAAAATCCCTTCATCTGCTGAGCCATTTCATATTTATTTTTATTTGTTGATCATCTTTCCCTATTGTTCTTCCTCTGTTTTGATTAGACTTTCCTTTAATGTGTAATTGTGTACACTTTTGTATTCATTCATATTTTATGTGCCAGTGTACTCAATATAGGCATGTAGTTATTTATATTTCCCTTTTCCGAAAGGTAACATAATATATTTGCTTCTTAATGATCATTTTGCTCAAGATTGTTTCCTAGACATTAGTCCATTTGTATGCTGTTTTTGTTATAAAAAATTGATGCAAATGTAGTTTTTTCTGTACTGTGTTTCTGGGCGTATTTTCATGTACAAATCCTGACTCAGTTGTAGTTAAATTGAAGTGGTTAAGAGTATTGGTTATATTTCCATTTGTCTTTGAATTTTTTTAGTCTTACTTTAATATGAAAACCTTTATTTTTTTGTATAACTTTAACAATTTTATGTATGTTTATAACGTGTCCCGATGGTGAGATGCCTTAGTGGGTAAGGATGTTTGCTGTCCGTGAGTATTTTGATGAACTGGAGCAGGGAGTAGGTCTCCGCCTTTGTGGCAATACTGCTTTTCTCTGCTTAAGCAGCAGGAGGCAGCAGAGGAATAATTTTCATAATTCTTTGACTGGATTTGTGGTTGGAACAAGCCATTCTTCCATTAGCTAAAATAGTCATTTCTCACATTTTACTTTGACAAACATGTTTACTGATCAGAAAACTTCATCTCTTCATCATGGCTTCACAGATATGGCCTAAAAAATAGCTTGACTTCATGTACCAGACTTGAGGTGTTCCAGTCTGTCACATTCATATTACTTTGAGAGATTTAAAAACATGTGAATTAGGAATGAAAGGATTACATGGTAATCTGTGCCACAGAACCCAATTTTAGGCCGTATAAGGTGTTTTTCAAAATTTATTTATTAATTTCAAAGGCTTTGGAAATACATGTTAAAATATCATGCTGTTTACATGTTCTGTTATTGTCATTTTACTTTAAAAATGTTTCATAAGAATCTTAAGTTGTGGTGCACGCCTTTAATCCCAGCACTCGGGAGGCAGAGCCAGGTGGATGGATCTCTGTGAGTTCAAGGCCAGCCTGGTCTACAGAGTGAGATCCAGGACAGGCACCAAAACTACACAGAGAAACCCTGTCTTGAAAAAACAAAACAAAACAACAACAACAAAAAAGAATCTTAATTATGATTATTTTTGGTAAGTACAAGTGTGTTGTTGCCAGTGATGAGTTTAATCCTGAATTTCTGTTGAGCACGTGAGAATCAAAATGATGATTCACATTGACAGTTGGAAGTGTAGTGTGTTTCCAGTGGCCAATGTAGTGGGCCTTCTGAAGTGGACAGTTAGTGCACACGTGTGCATAGCACACTCTCCGCTTTCCCACAGACACAATTGGAAATGCAAATGGGCTAAAATGTTTGCTTTTTCTTTTAGATTTTCTTTCATAATCCTTGTAGAGGAATTAAGAGGAGAAAACATCCAATTTGCTAGTATGTCAAATATTTAATGTTAGGAAGCTTTGTGTAAGTCCTTTGATTATGTTTTTTAAATTTATTTGTGGAAAGGCTGCCAGACCCGGAATCCTACCATTTCAGAGTTTATGAATTCTTAAAGCCTGTTCATCGTGTAATTAAAACCATAGTTGAGCATGAAACTGCCTGAGTGGCACCAGAAGATTATAAAAAGGGGTAAACGTGTCTCAGCAGGGCTTTTAGCTGTTTCGTCTGCAGTACACTCATGCAAACATTCCCACCCACCACCATTATTATGCACGGTAAATAGCCACTGTCTAATGGCCGGTAGAGTTCAACAGCTTCATAGAAAATGACTCTGGTGTTCTCTTCTCCCCCTGCCCCAGCTGATTCGATGTCATCAGTCTCGTGGTGGAGCCTGTGGAGACAACATTCAGTCATACACTGCCACAGTCATTAGTGCTGCTAAAGTGAGTACCTCAGAAGCTTCTAGGAGTTGTGATTATGTGGAGTAATTACCAGGTTTGACTGCTGGATCGTGACGAGATGTTCCATTCCATTTTCATTCTCAAGTGTAGAGTAAATGTAAGAAGTCCGAATGTTTTGTCATTCTGTGATTTGAAAGTTAATCTCTCAAGGTTAATAATTCTTTTATTGTGAAGATCGTATGGTTTGCACTTTCTCCATTAAAACCTGGATGTATTTCAACTCGATTCAGGCCTGGTAACTAATTAATACCATATTGCAATGAACTGTACATGTTTTAAGTGGTGACTTGGGTTCTTTTTTTCTGTGATTTGCACCTTCCTAATTATGTGGACAGGCTTGTGTACATCCCTGTGCATCTTTGAACATTTTTTTTTTTTTTTGGAGCTGAGGATCGAACCCAGGGCCTTGCGCTTGCTAGGCAAGCGCTCTACCACTGAGCTAAATCCCCAACCCTCTTTGAACATTTTTGAGTCTGTTTGACTTCAAAAATTCCTCAAGAAAATTTGAGTTTGGTCCTCTGGCTCATTGAAAGATTCTTTCATATCTAGAGGCTGGCCCCTTGCTCTATGTCAAGTGACTTCTTCTCTCTGTGTGTGAGGGTTAATTTTGATGATGTCTGGTAACCTTTGGGCTGATTATAAGGTCTTCTTACAAGCACCATCCTTTTGAATTGTGAAGTCTACAACAGAGCCATTCTAATAATAGGGATGACAGAGTGAATCTGAATGACAGCATATAATAGAAAGTACAGCCTCTCACAGGACAACAGTCTAAAGTCAACCACATAGAGGGAATCAAAGGTCACACTGTTTTATGTCAAATACAAAAATACTTCAAGATTGTCACACATGCTTGCATGATGTGCATTAGAAGGTGTCCCTGGGATGGACGAGAGAAGTGTTACACACGCTTCACTCAAAAGCAGAGGAAGGAAAAGTCTCCACAACTCAAAGCACTATATGTTCATGTTTCTCTGTTTCTGTATAAAAAGACAGTAATTAGACAAACTCTTGATGTTCTCCTGTGAGGTCATCTGTAGTACTGTCACAATGAGATACAGCTTTGAATGTTAGACACATATATGTGGATCCCAGCAAACCACTTTCTGCTTTTGTTTGTTGTTAGGTTTTTTTCCCCTTCTTTTATAAGGAAGGGGCCTGGATTCATTTTGAAAGTGTTTTGTTGTGGGTATATAGACACAAGACTAGAGTTAATTACTTCAAGATTACAAGTCTGAGTCCCCTACATTCCCTCACTTCTTATTGGGAATGAGGTGTGTATTCAGGTCTTCCATGTTTAGACTCTAAGAAGTTATGTTTAACAAGCCACGTTGCCTTCATTACAACTGTAATCCTAACACTTCAGGGTCACTGAAATTCAGGCTAATCTAGGGTACATAATGAGATCGAGGCCAGCCCGAGCCATAGAGTGTGACACTGAGTGAGTCTTAATTTATAACCATTATGTGGATTTTTTTTTACATATGAAGTATTTGAAAGTTGTAGTAATATCTACCTCAATTAATAATTTTCCCTCATAAGGTACTAGATAATATTTATTGTTAAGTTCACCTCCCAAGGAGTACAATAGTTGCAGATTGCATTGTAACTGTGTGAATTACTATAGTACTATACTTTCTTTGTCCAGTCACTCTTACATTGTTGGTATAGTCAGTCACTGTACTTTTCTTGGACCATAGTGTATTAATTTTTTTTGTTGTTGTTTTGAGACAGGGTTTCTCTGTGTAGCTATGGCTGTCCTGGAACTCACTCTGTAAATGAGGCTGGCCTCAAACCCATAGAGATCCTCCTGCCTCTGTCTCCCTCTTGCTGGCGTCAAAGGAGTGTGTCACTAGCCTCCAGCCAGAGTATATTAAATTTACTTGAAAAAAATTCTTACAAAAAGGGCTGAGGGATGGCTCGGGGCACAAGGTGCTTCCTGTGTAAGCCCAAGGATTTCTGCTCCCCCCCTTCCACTTCAAAGCTCAGTTTGATGGCCCTGTGTGTCACTCCAGTGCTGGGGAGAGTGGAAACGGGAGGGTCTCAGGGCATTGCTGGTATTTAAGGTAGTGATTGGGCACCAGTGTTGACAGTGTATACACCTTGTCTCAGCTATTTGGTAGTTGAAATAGGAGTTTCCCTTGACCTTGAAGTTGGAGGCTTGCCTGTGCAACATGGGGATACTGCATGTCAGTCTGTTTCTGTCTCTCTGTCTCTGAATTGCACAGACACACAAATACAAAAGTAAATAAGATAGGCTAGAAAATAAACAATGCAGTATTACATAGAAGTAAGATTGTGCCTAATTTTTTTAAAATGATGACATGTAACCTTGATTAAAAAAATTGATAAAGATAAGGAAAAAAAAAATCAAACCCGAGTTATATGTGGCCACTGATAAGTAAAAAATATTAGAAAACACAAATAATATATAGGATAGGATGCATCTCATTCCCTGTGGAATATTTTTACAGTATGACCATGACTGTCACTCAAAAACAGTGACCATGGCTGAACTCCTAAGTAAACAAAGATGGCTAGTCCTAGTTTGGGTTCTGTCTCTGCCAGGGTTGATTACCTCTGCCGGTTCTCATTTCTGATGGTTGCTTTCTTATTTATCAGAATTTACTCTAAGATTTTTAAAGCTCTGTTGCACTCTAGAGAGTTTGGCTCTTCTATTGTAACCCCCCCCCCAACACACACACCAAGAGACATGACCACACACAATAACATAGAATCACAATCACAGGTGCCACCCTGCCTCAGCTTCCCAGGTTGCCAAGATTACAGGCATGAGTCACCATGCCCAGCTACATTGTACATCCTTTTATGTTTCCGACCAAGAATGGAAGGAGTCTAAACAGGTAGAAGCCCCTCGCCAGGCTAATTCCAATACATGACTTCCTAGTTCCAGAGATGTGGAAAGTGCATTATGTGGTGCCTTTGCAACGTTCTAGCAAGAACAGATAACTCTAGGCCTGGGTACCCCACCAGGATGCCTGCATTACCTTGGATTTGTGTTTGGATCTCACAACACTTTACTGTCTTGTCTAATGTTCCATACCTGCCGTACTATTTCACAAAAACATGAGTAGTTTGTTTCCCATCATAATGGGCTAGTTAAAGTTTTCTTGTTTTGTTAATATGTGGTGGATATGTGCACCTGGGAGCAGGTGCCTCGGGTCCCCAGAAGAGGGCAGAGGATTCACTGGAGCTGGAGTTACTGGCTGTTGTGAGCTGTCTGACTTGGTTCTGGGCTCTGAACTCTGCTGCTGCAAGAACAGTGCCCTTCACCTTAACTGCTGAGTCATCTCTTCAGCTGGATAGGTTAAATACACATTTTATATAAATATATACACAGACTTTACATTTTTTAATTTATTGCTTTTAGTGTATGTGTCTGTGTTCCATGACATGTGTGAGGAAGTCAAGGGAATATTCTCTGCTTTCACTGGGGGGGTTCTAGGGATCAAATCCACCGAGTCATCTCACCAGTCCTAAATTTAATGAATAAATGGTAAGCAGGTTTGTTTATGAAACCCCAAATATCACCTAGCCAGCAATTTACATGAGAATTGAAAGAAAGGGGGAAAAATCCCACAGAAAATTTACATTTAAAACTAGTAATAAGGCTGAGGAGATGGCTCAGTGCAGAGAGCACTTGCCGCACAGGGGATCATACCTGTGTCTAGATCCCCAGAAGTTTCTGGAAGTCAAGTGAGAGTGTCAGCATGCCTGTGATGCTGGTGCTCCAGAAGCCAGTGCTTCTGTGCTCAGTGGGGCAAGTTGAGCTCTTTGTTCAGTTAAAGACCTGCCTGGTAAGTGGAGAGTGAATGAAGAAGGCACCTGGAAGCTACTTCTGTCCTCCGCATACTGGGGAGAGGCACCTGGTAACAGGGTTATGGATGGATCTCAGTTGGTAGATCCCTTGCCTGCTAAGCATGAAGCCTTAGGTTTGATTCCTGGTGTTATAAAACAGGGTATGGAGGTGCACACCTATAATCCCGGCACTGGAAAGAATACCCTGAGTTCTAGGTCAGCTTGAAACCCTGTATCAAGCAATAGAAAGAACCTCCTGATACACATACAGACTCTTACTCTGGCTGAGTTTTAGGGAACCTGACTCTACTATGTATTAGAACTTCTCAAAGCTGGTAACATAAGCTATGTCTAGGCTTTCTCAATTTTCCAGAAGAGAACGTTGAAGCTAAGAATTTAAATAAAACACCATATTAAACAGTTAATCAATGATATAGCCAAAATTCATATCTTGAACTCTCTCTGTCTGAATCTGATCTCTAACCACTGCCCTATCCATTTTGCTTGTAATTTGTTCCTATTGCTGCTTGTGATCTCATAGGTCAGGAACACCAAACCGATAGGTACCTGATAGGGTGAAGACCTAGCAAAAAGAAGACTCTGGGCTGGGCGTGGTGCACAGTGTGTGCAAGAGGACCGTCCCAGTGTTGAGGCCAGCATGGTTTATATTATCAGTTCTGGACCATCCGTGGTTAAAAAGTGGCAAATGGTCTCAAAAGTGACACTCTGTGGAATGTTAAACTGTAAAATATCCTTCAATAAGATAACCAGCAAAGTCCTGCCTGCTGAATTCAAACCCACAGATAAAACTTAGAGAAGACTGAAACCAAGGGGGGCAAAAACCCACAAATCAATTGCAACTGTTTTGTGCTAAAAATCTCAAACTGCAGTGATTATAAAACACATTAGTGTTCCTCAATTAGCAGCCAAACGCTTGTTTCAATAATTCACAAGAAACGACTTACACCAAGTCTGTTAGTGTTGTCGAGTAAGCCTCTGAAGGACCCAGGGAACCAGGCGCCACAGTGTATTGATGTGAGAGCGGAGCAGGAAGTCTGATTAACCTCCGAGACGTCTCAGCTGCCGCACGCACGCACGCCATCAGTGCTAATGGGGCCATTCCCAGGCAGAGGTAGCCCAGCCTTTATCCGCAAGGCCTTTCAGTGTGAACATGTCTGCTTGTGTACCTCTGTGTTTGCCCCTGAGTGCATCAGCTCATGCTTTTATGCCAATGAATATGAATATAACTGGGGCACATAAAAATGGGAAGAAATGCAGGAAAACAAGCCATAAGGCAACAGCAAAAGTCACCAAGAAAACAAGAGAAAGGCAGTATATTTCAGCCATGTTGGCATGAAGACTTGATGTGTTTTGGAAAGAACGACTATTATCTTTTCTTCTTCGTCTTTTTAAATACAACCCCTAAACTTTATAGTCACCAAATCTGCAATTTGTGTAGTAAGTTATGAGACTGTAGGAATCATTGCAGCTGTCTAAATTAGGGGTGTGTGTGTGTGTGTATATGCTTTCCGCATCAATGAACACTTTAGAATGAACATAAGTAAAATTTAATCCTAGCACTCGGGAGGCAGAGCCAGGCAGATCTCTGTGAGTTCGAGGCCAGCCTGGTCTACAGAGTGAGATCCAGGAAAGGCGCAAAGCTACACAGAGAAACCCTGTCTCGAAAAACCAGCCAGGACTACACAGAGAAAGCATGAACATGAGTAAAAATTTAAGTCATTCTTAAGGTTCATATTGAGTTGGAATGAAGCACACCTATAAGCACTTTATGCACCGTGAGTAGCATATGTGATGCTATAGTACTCACTCACATTCACACTATCTAAGTAGCTAGTGTGCACACAAACTTGATCCAAAAATATAATGAGGGCAAGGCACCAACTGGGAACAGAGAAACTGCTTTTGGAGATGATAAATTGGACAAGTCTTGGCCCAATCTGAACTCTTTCAATTTGTTAAGGTTCTTCAAGCCTGATTGTTTTGCGAGAGTGTTCTCACAGAACAGTACTGTAGCATGTGACCATGTGATTATAACGAAGTTTGAGAAAAACCCATTACAGCCTTTACTCCCATAGACGTGGTGTATGTTCTCTTCCAGTGCAGGAGGCTGTCCCGGGGTCCCTTGTCATTCTGAACCTGTCTCTGCCTTATCAGTTGTCCCCCTTTCCATTAGCGCTAATAACTGTTGTCGTTAAGTTATCAGGTAACAAGAAAAAACATGGACATTTTTATTAAATCAGTTGACCACAGCGGGAGAAAACACATTAATATAAGACTCTTAGGAGAGACCTAGTGAACATAAATCGAGATTCTATAATTGTAATCAAATAATCTCATTTGGACAATTTCTTAGCACTAGCACAGAAAATTAACCTCTTTTACAGTCCACATAAGAAAATTCAGATTGACTGTTATGGAAAGCAGCGAGAAAAATCTAAAAGTACAAAGATTAATTTGAAGTGCTACTCTGAAATGAAAAAATATACATAAAAGATTATTTCCTTTCAAGGGTTCCAAGTATCTAAGCAATAATAGGTTTATCTTTGTAGTGGTGTTAGTAAGACAAAAAGACAAATAGAACTAAAAAACCACTAAGAAACACACATGCACACATACAAGCACGTGCACGTGCGCATACACAGGTTAGATTTCATGCCCTACTACAGGTAAGGTTATATTCCCCATAATTATTTCCCCACAAATATTCCTTAATATGTCCTTGAAATCCAGGCTGCTTGGTCTACTCTAATGAGAAGAATCTTCTTCAAAAATATATTATTGGTGTAGTTTTCTCTCTTTTAGCTCTTAACAACTGTTACTTTAAGAACATTTTTGTTCATGGTTCATTTCTGTTTTTCTTCCGTGGTACAGATGAACCTGGGGGCCTCTGGCATGTGAGACAAACTTCACTGAGCTGCAGCCCCTCCCTAATTTCTATTAATAATTGTCAGGACAGTTAGTTGAGATTTTTGAATAAGGAAAATCATATGCAATAGCTCTCCTCACTTGCTTTGAGTGGAATAGTGTAGCAGAAACACTACATTGGATCCAAGGCAACCTGTCAGCTATATTTCCTATTGGACATCATTTGCTTAGTAATTATTGTGGAGGGGGAAAGGATTCCCATCATTCCTCTGAGTGTGTAGTCTTTTATAATAGCGTAGGTAACTTTTAGAATTATAACCTTTTCCCACTTAGAAATTCTGTCAATGTCCCAGTTGTTATCTTGGTGAAATGAATATAAAATTTGATATACAATATTTAAAAAGCATTGTCACATGACAGCTCCCTTCTTATTATATCATACGTTCTAAAATATGTACATTAAGGGATGTAGTAAAAGAAATATTATAGTAACTATATAGCTATTAAATTCAACAGCTCTGCGATTGTAATCAATATCAATTAATTATGACATTATTGCCAACACACAGACTTGGCACATCATCGCTGACTTTTCCTTGAACTCTTCTAAGTAGGTTTCAAGATCCTGTTGAATGGCAGAGTGAAAAATCTGTGGTGTTTATTGCTATATAAAATATTGTAAGAGAATAAGGGCTTGAGGCTAGGAAATGATTCAAGTGCATATTTCCTGTTCAGAGTTTGCATGTTGTTGTAAGTCATACATTTTGTCTTTTGTTATGTAGACATTGAAAAGTGGCCTGACGATGGTTGGGAAGGTGGTGACTCAGCTGACAGGCACACTGCCCTCAGGGGTGACAGAAGATGATGTTGCAATCCACAGCAACTCCAGACGGAGCCCCTTGGTGCCAGGCATCATCACAGTCATAGACACTGAGACAGTTGGAGAGGGCCAGGTAAGAACTCCCGATGAGTGACACTCGTGTGACCTGCAGAGCTTGGACCCGATGAGTGACATTCGTGTTACCTGCAGAGCTTGGACCCCAAAAGTACTTGGCCTGAAGAAATGAATAATTTGTAGTTTTAGAAATTTGAATCAATTCTAGGAAAACAAGGGACATTTCCTACTTGTTAGTTCAATCATCATTAATGCTTAAAATCTAAAGGGAAAGCTACAGAGTCCTCACTCTTCTCCCTCAGAACATGTGTTTGTAAATACTTTCATACCTGTTTGTGCTATTCTGTTCACACTGATTTTTGGTATAATCCCAAGATTAATAAATTTCTCCTAAAAGGAGAAGACAGGACAGCAGACTGAGGCAAGTCTTTCACTTGCAGATGTGGTAGATACATATCAGTGGCTAGTGTCTATTATATGAAATTTTAATGCCTTTTCTTTCTTTTAGCTCCTGGAAGACAAGGTTTCATGTTGTCCAGGCTATCAACAGCAGTCCTCCTGCCTGAGTGTTCTGAGTGCTGGGCTCATGGGCAGGTGCACCATGCCCAGCTAACACATGCCCTTCTACACAGTAAAAAAATAGAAACAAAACCCAAAAAAAAAACCCAAAAAACCCAAAACACATAGAAGTTTGAGATTGCAAACCACAAAATATACATGACAATAGCCTGGGGAAAGTCCTCTGTCTTCAGACAGTAGGTTAAGTCTAGTTAAGTTTTGTCCGGTTCAAGGACACATGCAAGACATTTGCCTTTGTATCTTAGGTTGTTGGGAAGATGTTTTTGGCAACATCCCACCTCTCTTCAGTCAGTCATGAAATTCCTTTCATGTTCTAGCCTTTAAAATATAATTCTGAAAGGACATAATTTTTCAATCTTAATACTTAAGGTTGTTGTTATAACAAATATAATCTAAAATGTTTTTAGATTGAAAAGTACTAGGTTTATGAAACACACCATTAATGTAAAATATGTATTCATTTTTTTCCTTTTCATTTCTTTTTTCAGTTTTTTTTTTTTCCCGAGACAAGGTTTTTCTGTGTAATACCCCTGGCTGTCCAGGAACTTGTTTTGTAGACCAGGCTGGCCTCAGACTCACAGAGATCCGCCTGCCTCTGCCTCCCAAATGCTGGGATCAAAGGCCTGCACCACCCCACCTCGATACATTCAGAAAAAAAATGCTTAGGAAATTTGTGAGTCTCTGAAGAATTGACCTTTAGTATTGCATGTTGTGTTGAGGAGTCAGCCTCCACTGTATACGGTCAATATCTTAATGAAACATTACACTTGGCAGCCGCTTGTGTACTATTTCCTTTGCAAGGATCAAAAGGTACTTGAGAAAGAGCGGACTTCAGTGCAATTAAAACAAAAAGTTCTTTGAAATTCTGTGTTGTAAATTTGGTTATTATTATTATTTTTTTAAGATTTATTTATTATGTATACAGTGTTCTGCCTGCATGTATCCTTGCATGCCAGAAGAGGGAGCCAGATCTCATTACAGATGGTTGTGAGCCACCATGTGGTTGCTGGGAATTGAACTCAGGACTTCTGGAAGAACAGCCAGTACTCTTAACCACTAAGCCATCCCTCCAGCCCCCTGGTTATGTTTTATTTAAAATTTAAATAATTATAATTTTCTGTTTCTGTCTTACTAACTTTCAGATTAACCAAATACATATATGTTTGTATTGAATTTTTCTTTTTAAATACGTGCTAGCAAACTTTTCTGTTGAATGTTAGGATGGCTATGGGGGAGGGGGCGGTGTGGGGGGTGGTAGTGGTGGAACAAACAGGAACTCATGTGGAGAGGCACACACATATATTCTTTTTTTCAAATGCCACTTGGATGTGATACCTATAGTCCCAGCTTATCACATGTAAAATTGTTTTTTCCATTGTTGTTTGGGGAGCATCACAATTTTGAGATAGGTGTTCAGAAAATAAATAAATAAATACTATGCCAGTATAAAATAACTATTTTTCAAAGGAATTAGAATCATGTAGTCCCATGCTGCCTCTTCATTTTCCTGAATCTGTTTTTCAGCAGGCCCCCTCTGTCTCCATTTGGAGACCCAGGATGTTTTACACTGAACGGCAGAGCATTAAAGGGATAGTGTCTCAGAGACCCACCAGTCCGGGCCATTCCATTGCTGTTTTACCATCTCTGCTCTGCTCTTCCCTCCCGACTAAATCTCAGGAGTTATCCGTTGTCCTCTGTGATTTAAATCCACTGGGACTTAATAAAGTTTCACATTCACTCTGGCAGCATATAAAATCGGATGCACCATCTTTCTGTTGCTGTATTGATTAATTTGATTTTATGGTGATGGGACCATTGCATGGTAACTGCATTAAGGAGGAATGGATTTAATTGACTTTGTGTCCATTTTCATCTTTGTTACTTTCATGTTTTATTTAAAAGCATTTCTTGACTGGAGAAGTTAAGTGGTATGATTTGCCTTTTACACATTTATGTAATCGAAGTTAGCAATGTGGCAAAAACAATAAGTGAAATAAAATACTTCAGAATGGTGGCCGAAATCTTAGCTAGGTTTTGCCCCAGACCAGGCATTCTTATATACACCTTGCGTTAATTAAAGTATGTTATATTGTTTAGTATAGTTGTTGATGCAAATTATGACTTCACTCTGCTTAGATAAGTGGCCAGCTCGTACCTTAGGAGTATTGTCGTGGGCTAATGATGGTTTTAGTGGTCTGAATCTTCAGGCACAACAATGAAACAATGCAGAGGACCCTTCCCAGTGTGTGTTCTTGTTTGACCTTATGAATTCTGTAAGGAGAACAGTTATGGTACCTCATATCATACCTTGAGTTTTCCTGTATATCAAAATTAATGTGTTTTTTGCTGGAAGCAGTACAGTTTTTAGTGTTGCTATCAAATTAAGTAAAATACTAATTGCCTCAATTTCTAATCACATTTACCAGAAACTGGACAAATGACAAAAATATTTCACAGAAAAAATATTTAAATTTAATCTGCACAACTCATTTTAAGGAAATTGCAAGTTAAAACTACATACTAGACTCTAAGAAACTCAAAAGTTTGTGGATATATTCTATACTTGCATCTGTTAATTTTGAAGTAATTCATTCCCATCCTTCCACCCTGACTACATCTCATTCTCTTCATTTGTATTTTGAGGGTACATGATATTTGTTTATATAATTTTATTTTTTTGAGGCAGTCTACTTTGTAGCTGCTTGGAATTTTACGTATAGACCAGGCTGGCATCAAACTCTGCCTGCCTCTGCCTCCCAGATGCTGGAATGAACACGTGTACCACTGCACCTGACTGTTACTTCCTTCTCTGACAACTGTGAACGTACTTCTCCACACTTGTGTGATGTTGAAAGCGTCACATAAATGGAGTCAAATGTTGATGTTTTAACGTTCATTTCTAGAGTCGTCATTTCATCAACTTTCTTTTCATATATTTCTATCTGAATATAGAATCAAGAGATTCTTTGCTAGAGAGACTCTGACTTGGGTTGGCCAACTGGCGAATCCCCAGATACTCCCTGTATATTGTATAAAGAAGTCACATTGGCAGGAAAAGCGTGTGGATGCTGTCCAGTACTGGCATTCGGAGATGCAGTTTATCTCCTGGCATCTGTATAAGTATATAAAGATGTTACCAGCATAGGCCCAGAAACCTTTCAGATGATGCTGTGCACATTGGCACTTGCATTTGAAATCTTTAGAAATGGGGAAGAGAAGGACAGAAACGATGTTTGAAGAAATGATAGTCAGTTGTAGTTGCATAATCCTTGAGTCCCAAGAGTCACAAAGTAGAAGCAGAAGGCAGGTCTTAGCTCAAAGAGGTTGCCTGTGAGCCTGAGTTACACGGCAAGACTTTCGGCTATAAACACAGAACACACAAGAGAAACTGTCCCTGAAACAGAAAGCAGAAAGATATGCACACGTGCCTCCTCTTGTTTCATTTTTAATATCTGCAGTACTTTTGAGTGTGATCTCTCTCTGGAGGAAATCTGCATGTGAACAAGGGCCTGCATTTTACCGGAAGTCATTCAACATTGACACAAGGGGATGTTGATATACATATCATAGTCTACTAAGGGACCACTAAGAAATTACTAGAAATAGTTAACACCCAAACCTTCCTGCCTTAGCCTCCTTAGACCAGGGATTATAGATGTACACTAGGATCCTCCATTAAAGCTATTTTTTTTAACATCAAAGATGATCATTTGGAAAACAAGTAACAAATAGTTTTGATGTATTGAAGTACATAGCATATTTAAGCCAACAATATCAATGATCTCTGTGTTACTTTTATAAATAGAATCAAATTTAAATGTATCTAGAAAGATTAGGTTAAAAGCTACCATTTTTATGAAAGTATTTTATGTAAGCAACAATAGTATTAGAATAGTTGTATTCAGCATTACATGGAAAGTTGTATGTCTTTCTGTCCTTCCAGTTCCCGCACCTACATGCACACATGTGCATGCTTGTCATGTCATACATGTGGGGTCAGAAGGCAGGTTATAGATGTTAATTCTTTCCTTCCATTGGACCACAAGTAGTCAGGTTTGTGGGACAGGATCTTTAACTGCTGAGCCTTCTTAATGGCCCAATACATGTTTTCTTTGCACAGTCAAAATAAGTAAACTTAGGAGATCTCTAAATAATTATCAAAAAACAGTGGATTTGTAAATAAATCACAGGTCAATCAAAGATGCTTAATAAAAATGGAAAGTATTTCGAACTTTATGAAGGAAAAATGTACTGCAATTTATGGTATTACGTAGAACCAGATGTCGAGATTTCGGTGCTTATTCTGAGAGGGAGGCACTTTAAACTTTCTCCGTAAGAAAATGGTAACACTAAGAGAATAGTATAGCCTTTAGTAAGCCAGGCGGTGGTGGTGCACTACAGCTCTTGGGAGGCAGAGGCAAACAGATCTCTGTGAGTTCAAGACCAACCTGATCTTAAAAGTGAGTTCCAGGACAGGTAGAACTGTTACAAGAAGAAACCCTGTCCAAAAAACCAAAACCAAAACCAAACAAAACCAAACCAAACAAAAAAAGCCAAACCAATAAACAAAGAACCCCCCCCCCCAAAACATATAAAGGAAGAAATAATGATCTGAACATAAATGAGAGAAAAATAATTTAAAAAAATCACAAAAAATAATTTTTTGAAAAGATAACACGCTTATTAATATTCATAAGCTGAATTAGAGGTCTATCCAGAGCAATATGACAAGAATTTTGAAGATAACGATTGAAGACATTTTATAAAACAGATTATTAAGGTAGTTTATTTAGTATTATGTATGTTTATTTAGTGTCATTGAACTGTGCAGTTGAAATGAGTGACCTTTACGGCATGTGAAATGAACCCAAGGAACTCTGCAATAGTGCATTTCCTTTTTGTGCCTTTTAGGCAAAGAACCCACTCTGTATCTTTTAGGGTGACTACTTTGAGCCCCTGTGGGACTTGACAGCATTCTTATAGACTAGATTTTTGCTTTGCCCCCAGGCTGGTCGGGAGTCTTGCCTTATCTTCTGATATTTCTATACGTGGTATAACAGTGTTTTCAAAGTGTCCCTTTCTAAATCATAATTCAAAATCCAACATGACTCAGTTGGTAAAGGTGCCTGCTGCCATGCTTGATGACCTGAGTCCAATCCCTGAGATCACGTGATAGGAAAGAACTGCTTCCTGTAAACTATCCTCTGACCGACGCTTGTGTACGCACAGAATAATATAATTAAGTGTAAAAGATATCAAACATAAAACAAACTGTTATGTATCATACTCCATTATTATTTGTCTTATTTTTTATGTTTTTCATTCATTGACTTTTTTTGTTTTTTCTAGACAGGATTTCTCTGTATAGGTTTGGTGCCTATCCTGGATCTCGCTCTGTAGACCAGGCTGGCCTCAAACTCACAGAGATCCACCTGGCTCTGGCTCCCAAGTGCTGGCATTAAAGGTGTGCACCACCGCCGCCTGGCCCATCAACCTCTTTTTTTTTTTTTTTTTTGGTTTTTCGAGACAGGGTTTCTCTGTGTAGCTTTGCGCCTTTCCTGGAGCTCACTTGGTAGCCCAGGCCAGCCTCGAACTCACAGAGATCCGCCTGCCTCTGCCTCCCGAGTGCTGGGATTAAAGGCGTGCGCCACCAACGCCCCGCTCATCAACCTCTTTTTAATCATAGGGGAAATAGTGATTTTTTTTTTCCCAGAGAATCTCTCTGTAGTCATATTAAGTGGCTGTTTTTGGAGATTATCCATCTTCTATGAGGGGCGTATTGGATTGGTGATGGAGTTCACTTGGATGAGAATAAATTCAGTGCAGTGCAAGC
Organism: Peromyscus nudipes; assembly: GCA_902168325.1. Taxonomy (NCBI): domain Eukaryota; kingdom Metazoa; phylum Chordata; class Mammalia; order Rodentia; family Cricetidae; genus Peromyscus; species Peromyscus nudipes. The sequence continues at coordinate 79,074 of CABHPH010139826.1, forward strand.
ATCTTGTTGATGGATTGAGGTGTGTGTGCTGTGGCCTCTAAGTCATTAGTGACTAAGGTTAACCTTCATCCTTTCTTTTTCAAAGGTGCTTGTGAGTGAAGACTCAGACAGTGATGGCATTGTGGCCCACTTCCCTGCCCACGAGAAGCCAGTGTGTTGTATGGCTTTTAATACTAGTGGTAAGTTTTTTAAAAAACATTCATCTCATAAGTTTTCTAGCTAATAAGTTTGGAAATGGAAAGTCTGTAATCGGGCTGGGGTTGGAGAGATAGCCCACCAGTTAAAAGCCCTTGCTATGCTTGTAGAGGGCTGATCAACTTCTGCTGCTAGCACCTAGAGAGTGACTCACCAACTGCCTGTAACTTGAGCCTCAGGGGACCTGACACCCTCTTCAGGCCTCTGTAGGTACTGTATGCACATGTACAAACCACACAGAGAAATATGGTGCATGTGTATCGTAAGTAATAATAGGACCAGTGATCTTTGAATGACTAAGTTTACAATTAATGTACCACAGACACATGACATTATACAAGCTTACTTTTAGTTCTTTCTCTCTGTTCTTCTCTCCTATTCTTCCTTTCTGCTTGCTCCTAAGGCATGTGATGATGACTAATGTTAATAAAAATGTGGAATGCCTATTACCCACTTTTCCTCTAAATTTTTTTATTAAGAAAATATTGATCTCTGAGCTAGAACAGTAGTTATGTACTCCCCCACTGTTAGAAACAGTTCTCCTCAAGCAGGAGCCAGCCAGCTCTTACACTATAACAATGGCCAGAGTGAATGTTGGTCTCTTGGTTTGCATTCTGTGCTGGGTAATACTGACATTGGTGGAAATAAGTGAAGCCTAAAACACATGATTTCTAAACAAAAGATGAAACTGGTGTTTGTCCCAGAGCTGATTCTGTCTTTGTAAATTTATAGGCTTCAGGTCCTGCTCATTTGGGTGATGGATCTGAGAGTCTTAGCATTTTTATCTTATTTTTCAGAAATAATGATATCACTTGAATTGATGGGAAAGATCTGTTTTTTTCCCATTTTAAAATAAAGAATGATAACAAGAAAGTCATATCGAGCACTTTTGATTAATCTTCCTTCTGATATCCTAATTAGTCATTTTTGATGAAGAGAGATTTTTATTATAGTGGTTGATCAGTAAGATTGATTTAATTAAGATAGACAAATAGCTATTGAAATTCTCTGAATGTTAGGGGAATTAAGTTCAAATTGGAGACATGCGCTGAGAATTTGTTCACTTGTATCTCTCTGCTTTGGGTAACCAGGATGACTCACTGTAATTCTGTCTGTTATGTCCACTTTCCTTTGAATTATCTGCATTTCACATCACCCCTGAGCACTTCGGACATGGGAAGCTACCTGTTCTCCTGATTCTGATGTTGCATTGTACACAGAACATACTAGGTGTAAAGCTAACCAGTCACCTCCGTCACTGTCCACAATGAGTTCTCTGTGCTTTTATTTTGAAACCTGCATCTTTCCATTTTTGTTTGACTTGCACGTCTGATAAGATTAAAACAGAAATGTTATATTTACTTTTCTGTGTTCCTAGAGCATTGTGTTTATAAGTATGATATAATTTATTTGGAGATTATCACTTGTTTAGCTATTTCTTTCCTTTGTGAGCTTGTAGCTTCCTTCCAGCTCGGGATCTGTTGTCATCCAATCCATCTTTATATGTCTGCTGCCTGGCGAGTATCTCGGTGTATTGGCATGCTTATGGAATACATTATTTTTAGCTTGCCCCAGCTATAGATCCATGGCTCTGCGTTTATTCTCTACTCTGGAAATAAAAGAGGCTGGTCAATAGAGTATTTAGGTTTTGTTGTTGTTGTTTGTTTGTTTGTTTGTTTGTTTGTTTGTTTTTGAGGTCCTAGAGACTGAACAGGGACTGACTGACTCGTGATAGGCAAATGCTGCCACTGAGCTGTACACCCAGCCAGCTTTATTCTTCTTTCTTTCCTCATTTTCCTTTTGATATTTGACCAATGCTTTTTAATTTATTCACTTTGATACGCTTCATGTGTCTAGAGCTTCCTTATACTGGTTGCATATAATTTCATAATAGCCATCTGTGAGGCTTGTTAATATCATTGGAAATACTGACCCAGATAGGCTGATTATTTCTGAGTCAACGCTCCACTGAAGTATCTGTTATACCTGTGAGTTGTGCACAAAGATTATGTATTTTTTTATAATTTGCTTTTATTATATAATTATCTGAATATGTTGGAAATTACTATATAATACACACACACACACACACACACACACACACACACACACACACACACA
>CABHPH010139827.1:4083-16673 GCA_902168325.1 Peromyscus nudipes
GTGTGTGTGTGTGTGTGTGTGTGTGTGTGTGTGTGTGTGTGTGTATACTATGTGTGTGATGTGATGTAGACATATATTTATGCCCTCTGCCAATTTTACAGTTCTAAAGGGGATTTCCTAGATCAGGATGTATAGAATCCTGGAAATTTAGACAAAGAAAGTGTAGAGATGAGCCAGCCCCCACGTACGGACACTGAGGTTCAGAGAAGTCAAATCACTTAATGCGCCCCTGGCTCAGGCTGGCAGAAGAATGAGGCACCTGACTCCAGAGCATCCGAGTCCTTCCAGGCCTTCTCCCCAGAGGGACTTCTCACTGTGTGGCAGGTGCACGGCCTTTGGGTCTGCTAGTCTGTCCCTAAGCTGGTCTCAGTCCCTCCCAGTCCATCCTCTTGTGGCCCTTGGAGGACAAAGTGCAAGTCTGATGGCAGAGCTCTTGGCTTCCGTTTCTTAAGGCTGTCCTCACGTCCTCAGGAATGCCATTCATCTCAGCCCTAACACAAAGACAAATGCGCCAAACCACCGTCCCTTTGAGGTGAACCTTGTCTGTCCTGCCAGCTCTGCTTAGGTATGATCTGTTTCTACCCATGTAGTGGGGAGAGTCCCACCTTGGCTGGGCTCCTGGATTCACCAATGTGGCTTCCTTTGTCTAGAATGTTCTACTTTCTTTCTTTGTCTAGAAAACAAAGCTGCATCAAACAATTTCCTAGTCCTCTCCCTATGTCCCCCCTGAAGTCCAGTCATACTCCCCAGATCACAGATAGCCCAGTCTTGGCACTTGCTCTCAATCCCAGCCATGGGACACTGTAATAGGCAGGGGCTGTGCTTTTCATCTCTGGTGTCCACCTGTGTTTAACTCCAGCCCTGGATGGAGTTAGTGCAGTAGCTGATCCACTGCCATGTGACAGGGTAGTGAAGGGAACCGGCTTGGTCAGGCCCCTCAGGACTCTTATTCCGAGTGATCAGTCCATTTAGTCATTATTGGCCTGGATGTAAAGCTTATGATATATATTTTTGCGTGTGCAAAATATGTGTGCTGTGCATGGGGAGACATATGCATATTTGTCTGTGTGGACACACATGCACGTGAGTGCTGATGCACATGTCTATACAGGGGTCAGAGCTTGACATGGAATGTCTTCCTCGATTGCTCTCTACCTTATTGAGGCAAAGCCTTTAACTTAAGCCTTGAGCTCACTGATTTGGCTAGCCTAGTGAGCTAGCTTACTTCAGGCACCCCCTGCCTTGGTCTCCTGAGCCCTAGGATTACAGTCAGGCCACCACACAGCCCGACATTTACATGGGTGCTGGGGATTTGAACTATGGTCCTCACACTTGTGCAGCCAGTGCCTTAGGGAGCCATCTCTACAGCCTCAAGTCTATGGTGTTTTTAAGAGCATGATTAGTTATATGCTGACAGTACATGGATGTTGGAAATAAACACAGGAATGGTGCACACACTTGGGTTCACTGTACGATTCTCAGCACCCCTCCCGTTGTCTCCCGTCACCCTGGGTGCTGACAGAGAGCATGGCCCCACCTGAACGAACGGCCCCCAGATGGGCTTTCTGAAGCAGCACAACCCACAGAAGAAGGGGAAGGGAAAGGAACACAGAGGGGAAGTGCTCCCGTCATAATTTTGCCTGCAATTATGTATTCATTGTATTTACAAACTGATAACCATATTGCCCAATGTTTTGCAGCTGGGTAATGGTGGTATTGAGACCAGGTGTGTTGGACTTAAAAGCCCAAACAAGTGCACCTACTATGTGTCCGTCAGCACGAGAAATACACAAGTAATTTGAATCATGTCCTATGCCTTCATATTCCATGTCACATGGGGACAACAGGCAGCAGACAACTCACTGTGGAAGGGAATGGAGGGCAGGGAGCTAAGGACACTGCTTTGAATTCCCTGCACTTGGTGATACACAGCTAACTCCTTTCTAGTCTGTATGGATTTGAATTCCCCTGCACACACCATGCCTGCACCAGAGGCCAGTGAAGCGGGTCTGGCTTTGGAGAGCTAGTTTGCCCACTGAGTTTCACATACCGAGTCAGGAACAGCTCTGCCTCTTAGGAGGACACAGATATCACAAGCAGGCTAAATGAAGAGCCACCACGTTGGTGGTCTTTGAGTGAGGAAATATGGCCAGGCTCTATGAAAACAGGGGAGGGGCCACGCTGCACCAATCTGTGAGTGAAAACCTCATTCAGGAGACAACTGATCTGTGGATGAAGAATTATCTCTGGTTCAAAGTTAACTTCGCTTTTTACTGTTGCCCATTTCCAATGAAGATTTCCCAAAGGACCACCCAGATTTGGCCAGAGCCACTTAGAATGCTGAATCCCTTCCTGGAGAACAGGTCTTTAATTCTACTGTAATGAGCCAGACATTGACTCCTCATGCCACGTCCTTAAATGCAAATACAAAGCTCACTTGGAGGTAGATAGGAGCAGGCATGAATTAGCCTATCCTAATGTCTTTTGGCTGCAGCCAGGAACTGGTGAGGCAATTGGGAAGAAAACAGAATAGACAGATCTACAAACAATAGAGAGAGGAAGTAGGGAAGGCAATGGGCAGGACACGTTCATTTACTACCTCCAAACTGCGCCATGAACTGTGTTGGGCAGTCTGTAGGCTTATGCACCGAGAACTTAGAATATTGTGGTACACACACATATGCACACACACACACACACACACACACACACACACACACACACACCTCAGCAGCTGCACCAGTGAACCCTCACATAAAGCTGTGTGCTTGATGATCCATATTGATACCAAGTAGTAAGCTCCTGGGAAGAAGCATACTTGTTGTGGTCATTGTGAGATTGAAGTTGTCCTTCTGAGTCCTTCCCAGTTATAAACCCTGGAGGTACTATTGGAACCTAGGCAGAGATGGAGGGTGAGACCCACTCTCCCTGGCCTCCTTGTATTTGGAATTATTATTGCAGTTCTTGCTGGTAGCACCTGCCTTCTAGGGGGACTCAGACTCAGTCCAAGGTGCCCAGGTGTGGGCTTCCCACACTCTACCCTCCTTTGACGGTTTCTTCGGCAGCCCTGGGCTTTCTGCCCTCCTCCCTAGCCTCTGTGCTTGAAGGAACTCTCCCATGCATATAAATGAAGAAAAATAGATACAGAGACTGGGAGCCACAGTTTCAACAAGGCAGAAACAGCTGTTCAAAGTGCCCGCCTGTGAACAGATTCCCTCATTTGGTGTTTAATCTTGTCCTATTAGGAAAACATTATTTTATCTGTTTTACGGATGATGAAGCCAAGGCTAGGAGATAGGAGCTGGTTAGCAGCACTTTCTGACCTAATGCTGTGTTCTTTGTACCCCAGGGAATTGCTTCCTTTCGAATTAGGTTTGCAGATTCAGATCTCCTATGTGATTGTGCTACTGTAGGCCCAGCATGGGAGTGGGGGGAACTTTTAAAAGCTTACCAGAGAGAGCACAAGCCCAGATGTCGTGGTTGCAGTCGCATGAGCCAGCACGGACATGCTCTGTTCAGAGGCCATAACTCACAGGCTGATTTCAATAGTGAAGAGTGTTTTTACAAGACAGGCAATGCATTTCCAAAATGAATTACCATCTTCCTGTTGATTCTGCATAGTAGTTTACAACTGTCACTGACAGCAGGAGGCTACAATTAAGGTGAAATTCGAATATGCAAACCCAACAATTTTTTTTGGCATTTCCCATTCATCTTAGAAAATTTTGGCTAAAGCAGATGGGTGCCTCCACCCCAGTGCTCTACACATAGTCTCTCATAGAGGCATAGCACAATTCCATCAACCTCCCCACCTCTCTTCTTTGAGATATGGTCTCTTTCTGTATCCAAGGCTTGCTTTGAACTTTTTGTCCCCCTGCCTCAGTTTCCTGGGTGCTGGGATTATAGTCCCGAATATCTCCTTTAATTTCATTTGTGATCCATTTTATTTTGGCTCCTTTGTTTCTGGAAATAATATTCATGTCTGCTAATGTAATGGGGGTAATGTAAATGGGGGTCCAGACTTGGTACTGGAAGATCTAGCCTCAGCCTGGCATGGCACTTTGTAGTTGCACAACTAGATCCAAACAATCTCAGGTTCAGTGACTGAAAGACTATACATCCATGATTCAGACTCATTCTATGAGGGATTGTAGCTGATCTGTTTACCCACTCTAAACCTTGGTGTCTTCATCTCCAAAATTATAGTAGTGTTCCTGTGAGGATTGGAGTTCTGGGAGGTGGCAGGCACAGGGCCTGGTACCCATGGTTCTTAATTATTCTGACTTCCAGAGATCCCACCAGATCATTTTGAGGGAATTAGCAAGATGGCTCAGTGAGCAAAAGAGCTTGTTGTAAAAGGCCTGAATTGAATCTCTAGGACCCATGGTGGAAGGAGAGAACTAACTTCGGAAAGCTGTTCTCTGATCCCCACACGTGTGCTGTGGCATGTGCCCATGTACGTACGTACACACACACACACACACACACACACACACACACACACACACACAAAATGAAAGAGTAAAAAGATAATTTTGAAGATAAAATGCAAGTATTATGAAAACTATCTATTTTAATGGATCATTTGATAGCCATGCATCAGTAGTTCTTGTTGAAGATCCAGTACTGATGGCATGAGAGATTATAAGGAAAAATCAGGTACAAAACTTACCACATCTTAGGCTCACTTTCCAGAGAGCCTCCACACTCTAGTAAGCAATAGGAGAAAAAGTAAAAGTCCTTTTGTGTGGTTCTGTTTCTTCCGCGGGATCACTGGTGCATTGGTCCATGAGTGTGGAGGAGGCAGAAGTGGGAAATAGGGTTCAGATGGCTGTAGGTACGACAGAGAAAGCCCTCCAGGAAATGACTTTGGTGACTCAGCTCAGCTTTATTCCAGTGTATAGGAAATATATAGGATTGGGGAGCCTGGGGACAAACCCTAATTTGCATTAAGTGACATGCTCCTATCATAAGGCTTTGTGTGGTATGTGGTGGCAGGGTCCTATAGCAAAGCGCCTAGTACAAGTCTTAGTTACCACATGTGCAGCAGGGAGAAGGCTCCTAGCAGGAAACTGTGCCAAGGGCTACCCTAGAGATAAATTAGGCATCCAGGCTTAGAGACAGCTTTCAGAGAAGGTCAGACCTCTGGGCCCAGAGACATTCTCTAGATAAGGACAGGTAGAGAGCCGGAAGTCTTGCTGGGGCAGAAGGGGGGAGTCCTCATGTTGTCGAACTTTGGAGAAAGCTGCTAGGCCATGATGAACTGCAACCCCTGACCAGCAAGAACTTCCAACACTCTTGCCATGTTTATGAGGCTTAGACAACAAGGCAACAAGTTCTAACTGAAGCCATCTGACAGATATCCTGATGAACCTGACTTTGAGAAGACGCTTGACAGAAAGATGGGGTGATGGCTAAAGATGGTTCTGGCGGAAGAGACAAGATGAACAAAGTCAGCAAACGGGATGAAGTCAGGAGGCACCTAGATCGTACCAGAGGGACAATAAGATGATGCTTCAGGTGGGTTGAGGAAGCAAAGTTGGGTGCGATCCTGTTTGGGGAGGAGTTTAGACTTTGGATTCATATACAGTGGGGAGCCACAGAAGACACTGGAGCAGGAAAGTGATGACAGATTCCATTTTCTTGAAGATGAGCTCAGCCCTGATGTGCAGGGAGGAGACATGAGGCCCAGCAGGAGTCAGTTTAGAGTTCCAGGGAGGGGGAGGGGGCCTGGAATGGTTTCTGGTAGTGAGGCTAAAGCAAAGAGGAGTGAACTTTATAGAGGAAAGCAATGTAATTTAAATGTCAATATGGGAGGGTGTGGGGGAGGGGTGACTAAGGCCCGGCAAGAATCCTAAATGTCACTGAGGTTTGGGGTAAGGAGAACAGTCACCAGGTAAACTTCAAGAGGGAGGTGGTCTAAAAAGAACAAGTCGTTATCATACACTAAAAAGAAGAGGGACCCAGGAGTCCAGGGAAGAAGAAGGCAGGCCAGACTCTTGTACACAGTGTCTCCCACATATTGACACTTGAGGTCAGATATCTTTCTCTGTAGTGGGGACCGCTGTGCATTGTGGGATGTTTAGCTACATCCCTTGCCTCTATCCACAGGACACCAGTAGCACTTCCTCCCTCCCATGGGAGCAATCACAAGCGTCCTGAGTACTGCCAAGCAGTCTTTGGAGGGCCATGATACCCCTACTTGACAAGACCGTGCTATGGGAGGTCTGTTTCCCAGGAGGAAATTTATGGAAGTGATTGGAGACCCTGAGTTCCAGTCCCAGGGAAATCTGCATGTCTGGGACAAGAACTTTGTCATACATTGGATGTTGGGGGTTAGGAGAAAGCTGGGGTCTAGATACACCACTCTGAGCTGCCCAAGAGTGCCCAGACATAACACCCCACCTCCACATTTGCAGACACAGCACAGAAAATGCCAACTTGCTTTCTTGTGGACTAAAGAAGAAAAGAAAGTTTTCAAATGATGTATACACACAGGAAAACTGAGGCTAAGAAGACCTAGGGAATCAAAACTGAAGAGAAGTGGGAAGCGGACAGACACAGTCTCAGGGTCCTTCTAGCATTCAGAACTGGGGCTCACATCGGCCTCTGAGGAAAGGAAAGGAGCCACTACTGACTGCCTTTCTAAAGTTTCCACGTATGAGTCAGATAATTCGTTTCTCAGGCATTCAAGCTACTCATTGTGTGGCCCCATTGAGGTCAGTAATGATAAAACTGGTTAATCCTACTAAGACAGACTTATACCTCTCCAAGCATAGCAAGACAACTGTACATCCTTGACGCAGTTAGTTAACTGACCTGAGCTCCCACTTCCTCAGTGGCAGTATGGACTTAGTCCTTTTCGTGTGGCAAACTTTGTGATCGAAGATTAAATACGAGACATATGAAGTGCCTGTCATATAGTAGTATTTAATGGCTTTGGACTGTTTGCTCATTTATCTTCTGTCCATCTCCATTTACTTGATTTAATTTATGTCTAGAAGAGTGGGAGAGTATATCCAGGTATGGCATCTTCAGTGCAGATGTGTTGGCTATGATTGGCATTATAATTCCAGAGTGAGTTTCTAAAGATGTGTATTTAAGACATCTGGTCCCCTTGAGACACAAATAGGCTGGATCTTAATGATACTCAGTGTTTGTATCAAAAGTAGAAAGTCCAGTGAATCACATGCGTTCTCAGGCTCCAGATGTCTGGTAATGGATAGCAGAACCTCTATGAAACTGTTAACATTCCTGCACTCTCCTGGATGGTTGCATCTGAGCTGATGTGCCAGATGAGCCTTGAGCCTTGCTGCTGTCTTGAACAACAGACTCATCTGACCTCAGAAGCTCCAAGAGCCACTGGAAAACACTGGGGTTCTTATAACTGTATCTTGGTTTTGCATTTTGTCTCTCTATGGAAAGGAAACACTTTACTGAACCAATTTTGGTTAAATATCACCTTCCCTTAGCCACGTGGGTATTTTCCAAAAAGGGCTAAAGGGCTCGGGGCCATTTTAAAGGTATTTAGCTAATCAATACCTTGGTTACTAGTTAATCACATTGAATGCGAACTGACGAACTTCTGACCATTTTAAGCATCTGAAAGATGTTTGGGGTTCCAGCCTGAAGATACCTACAACTTCTAAAGTAGGCCATTTTCTTCTTTTATGTAGATGCTAGATGGTGACTTCTGGATGAGATGTTTGCAGTTGCTTTCTTTGGCTTGTCTTTGATGGCATGTCTCCCCAGCGGAACTGCACAAGAGAAGGTGAACCAGTAAGTAGGCTTCAGGTCTCTGCAAAAGTGGGATCCTCTGCTGGGGGACAAGGACACTGCGATGTTGGCAGTGGACTGACTGTGTTGGCATTGAATAGAACCTCTCTTCATACTGTTACTAATCCAGTAAAGGAGTTAGAACAGGAGAAAAGCCAGTTAGTTATAATCTGATCAGTCCAGCTATGAATGGCCCTTCTTAATACGCAGCAGTGGGGTAATCCAGACTAAATCATTCAATCTCTCTGATTCTCAGTCTTCCTATCTGTAGACTGAGACTTATAGTACCTCGTCTCTAACAGCTTATGCGGATGTAATAAAATCCTGGATTTAAGGTTTCCTCTGCACACAGTAGACATTTAATAAATAGTATTTGTCTCAAGCAGTGTGAAGCAGTTAACTCTACTTCATTATCTATAGAAGAAAGTGGTAAAAATCCATCCTACCTTACACTAGTTGGGAGGATATATTTAGATAATATATGCAACTATTTTTGTGGAGGAAAACAAGGAACTATCGAGAGACTCAGCCACGTCATTCTAACCCTTTGCTCTGGGGGGACAGCAGAGGTAACATCTTCCCATGTCGGTTGTATTTTGCTGATTCTATTTTCCTGAGACTTCCAATCTGGCTTCATTTGTTTATATCTCACCACTGAGTATTTTGTGGTTCGTAAGCAGCACCTTAATCTCACTTTTGGGACAGCTTTTAAACACGCTCTGTCTCTCAAACATGGGAGGTTTTAAATAGAGTTATTGTATTCAAGTTCTTATTAGTTGACTCGATTTTGAATCATTATTGTTTAAATGCTAGAGTAAGAGAGATTCCCTTTAAGTAACAGTTCAGAAGTGGAAACGTGTTTTACAGGCAGATAATCTGTAACTTGTATTTAAAACAAATACACTCTTGAAACATCATAAAATTCATGGCTAATAATTAGAAGACACAGGCAAGAGGTCGGTGGTGAAGAAAATCTCAGCTGAGACGCTCTCAATTATAAAAGCTTATCATGGTAATCCTTTCTGAAAATGAACAGAGTCCTGATGTTTGATGAACTTATCAAACAAGACAGATCAGCGAAGAGGCAAACTTCAAGTCAAGGCAGAAGAGATCTGATTCAACGCTTTACAAAATGCTGAGGGAGAAATCACGGTGCTCTTGTGTTCACTGCCTGTGCTTCTGACGTTGGTTTTGAAAATAGAAAGTTACATGACAAAATCATTCCCCTGGGTAGGGGTTCCAATCCCGGTGCCGGCATTTACTATTAATAGTTATTTGTTCTTAAGCAAATTACATAACCGTTCAGGGCTTCATTTGACTCACTTGTAAGATGGGAGGAAAATAAGAGCAGGAATTAAACGGCTGAAAGTGCCTAGAACAATGGAACACTGCCTCCCACTTAGCGAGCATTCACTAGGAGCTGCTCCCAGTGACAGCAAGCGAAGGATTGTTATTGTTGGTTTTTCCATTTGTTTGGATGGTTGACAGCAATCAGAAAGGAGAAATTTATAATGTGCCAATTGGCATGGGTCTTCCAGATTTATCCAGATCAATTAGAGACTTCAACTTTTTGTTGGATTTTTAGCAACAGTGCTCGTTTTTTCCCCCCAAAATAAAATTCCACAAGAGCCCTAACGTGGAAGATGTGTGTGTGTATGTGTGTGTGTGTGTGTTTAACGGTGCACATTTACTTTGTAAGCTCATGCTTAACATTTACTTATTATACTATCTTGAAAAAAATAGGGATTGTATAAGTATAAAATCTTAAAACCATGGAAGGAAGTTACAATTAGCAACAAAATCAGTGATTCTCTAGTAACATGTTTTATTCAAGTAAAATTTTTTTGGTATGTGTTAGTTACGAAACTTTTTTAAAATTTGAAGTTCTTTCAATTTATTGAGATTTCTTTAATGGCTAGGAATGTAGCATCAGTGGATATTCCATGTTGTTCAGTATACATACTTGCAAATAAATCAAGTTGGGCAACCTGTGGCTTGAATTTTCATCTCTTTGTTCTATCACTTACTAAGAGAGGGGGACAGTGTCCAACTATTCTTGTGGGTTTCTCTATCTCTGTTTCAGTTCTATCAGTATATACTGTGTATCTTTTGAAGCTGTGTTATTAAACACACACACACACACACACACACACACACACACCCCAGAAAGAGAGAGAGAGACTGACTGGATTAGATGGATTAGTTACCTTTTAGCATCACTATGACAAAATGGCTGAGGGGAAAATGATAACTCCAGGGAAGAATGTTGTATTTTGCTCAACAATTTTAGAAGGTTTAGTACATCACAGCAGGAGCAGTATGATGGAGGAGGGTAGAATGGTGTATTCCACAACAGAGAGGATACTGAGAGAAGGGGATATTTGCTCTTGGATGGCTTCTTTCTTTTATACCACTGATTCTGTCAGGGCCCTCAGCCCATAGGATGGTTCCACACACATTCAGGGCAGGCCTTTTCTCTTCAGTTATGATTTCCTGGAAAGGTCTTCATAGATGCACCCAGAGGGTGAGCAATCTCCTCAGTGATCCTGAACCCAGGAAGACAGACAAGGAAGATGAGCCATCACACAGGACTGTCTTTTCATCATTGAGAAATGCTTTCATTATCTTAGATGATTATTTTTCATTTGCAGTGCATTTTGTTTAATAGAAATATAGTCATTCTTGTTTGCTTGTTGCTTGCATTTTCATGGCAAATGGTTATCTAATGTTTTGTTTTACTATATATGACCATATTTTTAAAATGTATTATCATGTAGATATAGTCTAAGTATGATCTCTGTCTTTTTAAAAGACTCAGCTGATTATCCATTATTAGTATCATCATCATCATCATCATCATCATCATCTTTTTATTTTAGTGGTGCTGAGTATTGAACTCAGGGCATTGTATATACAAGACAGGCATTCTTCAACTGAGCTACCACTCCAGACTCAGTCTCTGCCTTTTAGTCAAAGTAATTAGACCATTTATATTGAATGTAATTATTGGTGGAGGGTGTCTTTGAGTTCATCATCTTACTATTTCCTATTTGTCCTACATCTTGTTTCCATATTTCTCTCTTTCTTAGAGCATCTTTTAAATTTAGTATCTTATAATATTTAATGGATAGAGTATTTTACTTTATTTTTGTTGTACTTCTATAAGATTTATAATGTATAATATTAACTTACCACAACCTATGTTCAAATGATGTTATATCACTTCTAATACTGTTTATTTCATCTGTATAACTTTCTTTGACATTTATTATAGTGCATTTTTGTCAATGAGTTCTTTTGTTATTGTTCTGAAAACGGTGGCATTACACAGGACTTAACATCTAATTTAATTGACTCACATTACAGAGAAAAACTGAGTGCCAGAGAGAGAGAGGGAGAGATGTTGGTAACAAGATTTCTCCTCTGGCATTTCATGAACATTGAATTTAATCACCACTGCATCCTTCTTAAGTTGCTTTTTTATAATTCTTTGAACTGAAGACTAGGGAAGAATGGGGCAATTTGGTGCATTCCCCTGAGATGTGTGGTGGCATGGGCCATCTTCCAGCCTCTGGACCAACGTTTTCACTAGATCCATTGCCAGTCTCTCACACCAAGAAAACAAAACAAATTACCTCTTCAAAAACTAGCTCCTGCTTTGATAAACAAGTCATGGGCTTAATTTGGAGTTAAGATAACTCAAAGATTTTCACCCTATCATTTCTACTGGTAAAAACCAGAATTCATTAGGGAGACTGAAGAAATGTAAATGAAGACCTCAATCCCAGAGGAAACATAAACAGCACCCAAGCATCCAGTGGAATCGTCACTTCTTCAATAGCCCCCATACGTAGTGGATGCCAAAGAAGTGTCAATCATGTTCCTTCTTTCTATTTTATTGCCTTTATGGGCATCAAAGTGTGTTTGCCCAAGTGTCTGGGCCAGAGCCATGTGAATGTTCACAGCAGTCATCAAGATGACTGGAATTAATATGCACACAGGCAACACCGTCTTCTAATTAACATCCACAATTGGGTGGCTGTGACTCGAAAGTAAGTCATAGTAATATAGAGATTGATATTCAGAGTGACTAACTATAAGCTATGCATCAAATGACACTGGGTATGAATTATGGAGGAAAGCCTGTTTATACTCTTGGAACTGTAAGTGTGTGTGGAATGCTATGTGGCTTGCAGATACATTTTGGTATCATTCATTTGTTGTTTATTTAATAAGTAAATATTCTAGGTATAGTAGTTACTAGGTAGTAAAATAAGCAAATTATATCCCGATCCTCCTGTAACTTACAGGCTGTGGTGGTTTGAATGAAACTTGTCCCCATGGACTCATGCATTTGAATACTTGGTCCCCCATTGGTAGAACTGTTTAGGAAGTGTTAGGAGGTGTGGCCATGTTGGAGGAAGTGTGTCACTGGGGGCAGGCTTTGAGATTTGGAAAGCCCACACCATTCTCATTTAGCTTTCTTTATCTCTGCTTCATGCCTGTGGATCAGGATGTAAGCACTAAGCTACTGCTCCAGCACTGTACCTGCCTGCCTCCTGCCATGCTCCATGCCTTTATGTTCATGGCTCACCCACTGAAACTCTAAGCCAAATGAACACTTTCTTCTATAAGTTGTCTTGATCATGGTGTCCTAGAACAGCCATAGAAAAGTAACTAAGACACAGGCTTAGACAGTAAACATATAAACATAAATTTTCATTTAAAATTGTTAAGAATACTATGAAGGACTCAAACAGAAGGTGTTGAGAGAGAGAGAGAGAGAGAGAGAGAGAGAGAGAGAGATTGAGAGA
>CABHPH010139827.1:16773-40280 GCA_902168325.1 Peromyscus nudipes
AAAAAAAAAAGTGTGCATGAGTGCATGTCAAAATGGTGAGAAGGAGCTGTATCTCAGGAGTCATGGACACCATTATAAGGAGCGTTTGGAGTTTAGTTTATGTCTAGTAAAAAAAAAAGAAAACTCAAGAGGGACTTATAAAAGAGAAACATTGCATGATTTCCCATTTTAAAAAACCATTGTGATCATTATACAGAAATAAGAAAAAAAAAAAGAAAAGAAAAGAAAGAAAGAAAACCTTTCCCAGAAGGGGGCCATCAAAGGATGTGGTGATGTTATGGGATCTTAAATTAGCATGGTTGGTACTGAGGTGGGAGGAAAAGAAGAAACCTGAGATATGTTTTAATGGCAAATTGACAGACATTTCCAAGGGTGAGAGAAAGAAGGAAAATAAGGACCACTGCCAGGAATTCAGTGTGAGAACTTCTCTGTGTTGGTGGTCGCACTAACGATGGGGTTCAATTGAGAAAGGAGTTGGTTGAAAGTCAAAACTAAGAGGTTCAACTTAGAATCATTATGTTTTCTGTGCTGCGGTGGGGAGTGGGGATGTGAAGCTGGGGAACCTGGAGGGGAGCAGCAGGGCAGCAGTGCAGTCCAGGGTGGCCAGCTAAACTTAGGAAGCATTGGCATGGATGGTGTATGATGCTGGTGGAGCAAATCTCAGCTCCTTGACAAGAAGAAAAGCAAGAAGGGAAAGGAAAGACAGATGTCATGAAGAATTCCAGTTCTTAGAGAAGCCCAAGGTACTGGCCACTGAGTAAGAGAGCAAGTAGAAGTTGTATGGAGGAGGTCAGGGGGAGGAAGCTTCCAGAGGAAGTCATGGCCAATACAGAGTGAGTCAGATGAAGTTGGAAAACTCTTCAGTGGGCTTAGCAATGAGTAGGGTGCTGAAGATGGAACACTTTCAAAGCCAAGTTTAAAATACCTTCATCTCATGATATAATTCCTATGTAATTGAATGGATTAGTTCAAGATTATATCATTAGTGACAATCAGCTTTGACTATAAGCTGAACCTGTGTATTAGGATACCCGCCTTGTAATAACCAGATAGGCTTTCGGACCTACTGGCTTAGGATCAGTAAGTAGCTAATTAATTACTTTGCTTTCTAAGTTGCTGAGGTGGCCACATTCTGGGGTCAAGCATTTGACTCTCAGGTTGCTTATTCAACTAGATTTTAAATCCTTCGTCTAACATGCCAACCTGAGTTAAGAAGTCAGTAAAGGCTGGGAAGATGTTTCACAGTCGGTAAAGGGCCTGCCACAGGGCAGAATGATATGAGTTCGGGTTCCCAACACTCAGGTAGAAAACCAGCACAGCAGAATGTGGCAGTAATCCCAGTGCTGGGAAGGTAGAGACAAGCAGATCCCTGAGGCTTGCTGGACAGCCAGTCCAGCCAAACAGTGAGCTTTGGGTTCAGGGAGAGACCTTGAATTAATAAATGAGGTGTAGAGCAATTCAGGAAGACATCTAATGTTGACCTCTGGCTTACATGCTCGTTCACATATATCACACACACACACACACACACACACACACACACACACACACACACACAAAGTATCTCAGTGGTCCACGGCCCTGTACAGGGCATGTTTCTGATGAAGATGGAGAGGTTTGTACATGGCTAAATTGAAAGTATTAGGAAAAACTGGTATGTGTCCTAGGCTGCTGCTTAGGGTCTCATGCATGATCTCACTCCAGAGTTTTACAAGCTGTTATCTGTTTTCAGTTGTGAGCAGCAGAATCTGGGTTCAGATGTGCAGCTGATGGACCCTAAACTCCTGTTAGCTCAGTGTTTCTTCAACTGTGCTCAATAGCCTTACAGATGTTGTGTGGAACAACATGGTTTGAGTTTAAAGTAAGTGGGGAAATAACAGCGTGAGCAAAGTAAGATGCAGAGCCCCTAACACTATCAGGCATTTTAAATGTACATGGATGGCACATTGTAGACAATTTATTCAAATGAACTTGACTGTGGAACTTATCTTCTCCCTGACCCTCACCTGGATACACAGTTTAAAAACTGGTACACTAGAGATCAAATTTTGAAGAAATATGCAGCCATACTACAGAACTTATACCATTTCAATAGATGAAGTCATACAGAGTAACTTGCTAATAATATCAATCGAGTTAGAAGTAAACACCTGACTAGACTCACATGCTCTCGGGTTCTGGTAGTCCAGATTAGTTTCTTACTGGTTGAGTAGGTTATTGCTAGCTGGGAGATACTTTAAAATTATTTGCCAAGATTTCATAAGCCACAGAATTATTAGTACCTCCTAAGTGTCACTGATTCATTTTGCACTGCTGTAACCAAATACTTGTGGCTGAGCACTTAATGAAGAGCTTTATTTCACTTGTAGTTTTGGAGGCTTAAGAGTATACTGCTGGCATTTCTTGGCTCTTGGTGACGGCCTCTGGCTCAGTCACAAAATAGCAGATGGCATCATGGGAGAAACATATTGTAGACGAGAACATGTAGTGAAGCAGAAAGCAAGAGGCTGGAGAATGAATGGCTAGGTTGCTCCTTGTATAGCAACCCCCTGTCACAGGACCAGCCACTGAGAGACCAACATTAATCCCTTGCTAAGGATGGTGTTCCATGATGTAATACTTTATACTAGATTCTACCTCGTATAGATTTCATCATCTCAACACTGTATTGCTGGAGACTCAGCCTCCACTATAGGAAAACTTTGAAGCGTAAACCACATCAAACCACAAGCATTATGTCATTTAAGAATGGACACAACTCCCTGGGAAAGCTATTTGGCAATGTGTGTCACAAGCTTCAAAATCATCCGTTCCATTCTACAGGACATATTGCGAGCAAATAACCTAAAATTCAGGAAAATCTTGGGGCTCAAATATCTACTTATTATAGATAGTGAAGCAATACATAGTCATCATAAATAGTTTATATCTCTTCTGTATTAAGTGGAAAAAAATCAAGTTATACAACATGATACTCAGTATGCCCTCAACTATATTATGAAAATAGAATGGAAAGAAATATAATAAAATATTAATGGTGCTAAGATTTGAGATAATTTTTTTTATAATCATTGCTATACTTTCTTTAATGTGAATGCATTACTTGTATAATCATCAAAAATGAACTACATTTAAAAATTCATTAAAATGATGAGAGACTATTGGTCATGTTGGCCGGAGCTGATTTAACGGCTGTCCTAGTGTCCCTTCTGTGTCTGGCCTCTGTGATAGCGTCACCATGTGCCTCTGTCTAGACATCATGTCATGAGCTTGGGAAGCTGCAGCGTGTAGCACTGCTGTCTGGGTTTCTGCTGTCGGCTGCCCGGCTTTGCTCTTTCTCTACATTGTGACATCACAGCACAGGCTGTGGACTTCCAATGACATTATCTTGGCAGTTCCACAGTGAGGTGCCATTCTAACGCAAGCCCTCTTCAATCCCCAAATCTTTGGCTTGTAAATTCTCTCCATGTTGCTCCAAAACATTCTTTTATTTTAGGATAGTATATCAGAAACAAAAGACTTGTGGCTCAAACTTGGAGCTCTCAGCATTTCTAGATGTCAAGATTATTTAATTTAGTTCTAATATAGGAATCTGGTTCAAACAAATCTCTTTAAAATGTCACTATTTTCCAGAAATTGGCTTTATCTTTCTTTCCTTCTCTTTCCTGCCCATTCCTCACCTCGTCTCCCTCCTTCCCCCTCTTCTTCCTTCTCCTCTTTCTCCCCTTTTCCAGTGTAGTACTTTCTGAATATCTTCCACAAGTCTAACTCATGACAGATGGTGGGATTCAGTAGCAAAGAGACAGGGCCTGAACTCCAAGGGTTTGGACTCTGGTGGAGACAGAAATTTTATCAATACTGCAAGCATGCTAATTCAGTGTTGAGGAGAATGGACATTGAGGATGCTAGAGAGCTGAGGGCTGAGAGAGGGGCACAGCAATGCCTACACACCTCCTGCCTTGTTCCCTAGTTCAGAATGGTACGCTCTGTTATGAGCTGGGCTCAATAACCAGCAAAGCCTAAAGTTTGCAAACATCCCTTGAAAGGGAAGAATTATGTGGATAAATTCAATCAAGGTCTTATATTTTTGGTTGTGAGCCTAGCCTTGGCGGCTGAGCGATCTCTCCAGCCCAAGCCATCTCTCCCAGTGGTGGGACTGGGACACCAACCCATCTACAAAATCTATGACCCACAAGCTGCCCTGCCAGCAAGATGTGCTGGGGCATTGGCAGCTCAGAGCTTATGAGAGTGCCCAATCAATGACTGGTCTAACCTGAGGCTCACACCATGAGAGGAAGCCCAGGCCTGACACTGCCTAGATGGCTAGGATCCAGAAGCAGGATGACTCAGAGACCTAGGGTAGAACCACTCATGACTGACTTAAAAAAAAATCAATGAAATGATTCCTAATGATTTTCTGCTATATTTATAGATTGATGCCTAGCTCAATCATCATCATAGAGGCTTCTTCCAGTAGCTGATGGAAGCAGATACAGAGACCCACAGCCAAACATTAGGTGGAGCTCGGGGACTCTGCAGAAGAGTTGTAGGATTATAGGAGCCAGAGGGGTTGGGGACAGTAGAACAGGGTCCACAGAATCAACTAAGCAGGACTCAAAGGGCCTCACAGAGACCTAAGCAGCAACCACAGAGTCTGCATGGGTCTGCACCAGATCCTCTGCATACAGCTATGGTTCTTTAGCTTGGGGTTTTTATTGGACTTCTAATAATGGGAATGAATGTGTCTCTGGCTCTTTTGCCTGTTCTTGGGACCTATTTCCTCCTACTGGGTTGCCTAGTCTATCCTTGATATGAAGGTTTGTACTAAGTCTTATTACATCTTGTTATGCCAGGGGAGAGGAGGGGAAGTTGGGAGGAGGGAAGAAAAGGAAGGAGGGTATGGTTGGGATGTATTATATGAAAGAAGAATAAATGAATAGATGATAGATAGATAGATAGATAGATAGATAGATAGATAGATAGATAGATTGAAATTTTAAAAAAATCCTTGAGAAGATATGCAAGAAATCAGCAAAACTGTATGACTGTCAGGAAACTCCTCCTTCCAGAACTGAGAGCTGTGATGATTCTGAAAGACAGCTAGGAGATGAGCAGGTGGACAGCAACTGGGTTCTATGGGTAGGTGTGATGGGGGAAACATACCTAGGTAAGAGTTCAGAGTGACCGCCACAGAATAAAATCTGGATATAAAGAAGAGTGAAGATAACAGGGATCTTACTGATAGGGAGGAAGTTTTAGTATCAAGATAATGTAAGTCCTACTGAGGTGTTTTTTTTTTTTTTTAAGCCCCTTGGGGGCCAGGCGGTGGTGGCACATGCCTTTAATCCCAGCACTCGAGAGGCAGAGACAGGCGGATCTCTGTGAGTTCAAGGCCAGCCTGGGCTACCAAGTGAGTCCCAGGAAAGGCGCAAAGCTACACAGAGAAACCTTGTCTTGAAAAAAACCAAAAAAAAAAAAAAAAAGCCCCTTGGGAATCATTGAGCTGTGGCTGGGCAGGGTAGTGGGGCTCAGAGCAGGTGTGAACGGATCGCTCAGAGGAATACCTCTGCTGGAGGCTACGAGGTTCAGAATATGACCATGGAGGAAAGCCATGATCCCAAGAGAGGAGAGAAAAGACACATGACAGGAGCTGATGTTAGGTAGCTCTTTATAGGAATGAGTCTCAGAGCAAAGGTCAAGAGAGAAATGGAAAAGAATTTGTGAGTAGGAAAGGAATTTGTGATCAGGACACTAACATTTTCTTTGACAGGATGGTTGGGTTAGTGTTATCTATTTTTTAAACATCTTTTGATGATCAGTTTCTCCAAGTGTGGTATATAGACCCCCAGGGCAACTATAAACACAACAAAAATTACAAGTAATGTCTCTGTATTACCAGAATATTTGTTTTGAATTCACAGGCCCAAGTATGTCTAAAAACATTTTCCTGGTAATACTGGGACATGGTTTCTGCTTTTCACTGTGTTTATATTTGCACTGCGGGTGGACTTTGGTGGTGAAACCACTATGGTCTTGACACAAATCAAGGCACTATCACCAATTCAAAGGGATAAAATGAAAGTTGTGTAGTAAGTCCTTAAAGCAGAAAAAGTTATTTTTTCAACTTATTAAACCCTAATCCTAGACTAGATGTTTTGAAATCATTCTATGGGAAAATGGGAAGAAGCCCCAAGAACTTGCATCTTGCCAGCATGCTGGTTGCCTGGAGGAAAAGCAGTTGCTTGAGTTGTGAATTAAAGTAGCCCCTTACTTTAGTTGGTACAGGAGTCTATCACAAATTCCTGTGGCTGGTGGCTTTTTCTGTACGTGATAGGCAACGCTTGTACACTCTACCACCAAACCACATCCCCCGCCAGGCCTGGTACCTTAAATGGTAAATGTTATTGTTTTCATAGTTGGGAAGGCTGAGAAGTTCAAGATTAAGGTCTCAGCACAGGTTCTATCTCTAGTGAAATAAAAGAGACATGATATTTACCTCCTAGGATGGTTATAAAGACTAAATAATATGGTCTAGGTAATATCCCAGCACACCACATTTAAAGACAACTGTTAGTAAACATTTATAAGTATTTTTATGTGCTTTCAGTAACTGTGTTGGATAATGCTATTTTTTAACATAGTTTTTACCAATGAGACAGCAGCTTTGAGATGCTAAGTCTTTGAAGCCAGAACCTGGCCTCAATCATGTCTAAACACAGAAGTTTCTGCTTCTTTGGTCCATGAAAAAAAATGCCAGTCACTGGAGGACTCATATCTCTAAAATGCTCATCATCTGAGATATCTGACACTGATAACGATGTAAAGGGATAGTGTTGATGGTGCTTGCTGTCTCGACTGGGCTGTGTCTCAGGTTCTTGGTATCTTGTTCAAAGAGTTGAAATACATACAACTAGCAATGTAGCAAGGGGTGTTATTTGTAAGCACAGTGCAGGGTACCCTTTATGGGAGCAGCAGGTTTGGCATCGTGATTGCCCAAGAGCCCCAAGTTAAGTCTCATGGCTTCCTTTTATGAGTCCAGAAGGGCAGTTTGCTAGAGGCAGGGTTTGGTGGTCTCTGTTCTCATAATGGTTGATTGACAGGTAGGAATTTGGACTTTCTTGGCAGACATGGGTTTTGCATCTTATAATTGTAACCATGCACACCCCATCATGCATAATACCCTAAAAATTCATTCTGAGAACATAGTTTGCTGACTGTGTCTGCAACTAAAACCAGTTTGGCTCATTTCTAGTACCGGGATGTGTCTGAACACAAACTAACCACAAAAGGGGAATTTCTAGGGCAGAGTGACCAAAGGCTTTGCTGAGAAAGGGGTGTGTTCAGCCCCAGTCACGCTGGGCTAACCTATCCTTGTAAACTGCCTACCTCAGTAGTTTATTTAAGCCCTCTAGTACTATATTAGCCTTTAATAGGAGTAGGATAAGTACTCTTTCTTAATTTCTTACAAAGCATACTTTCACTAGCAGGAAAGTGTATACACAGTTCTCTTTTGCTTTAGTTTGGAATCTCAAAATTGATATAGGGGTCTTTGCTCCTTTTAGGCGAGTTCCTCGAGCTGCAATCCCTGAAGCAGTTGATTGTCAGTTGAGCGACTGGTCAGAATGGACAGATTGTTTTCCATGTCAGGACAAAAAGGTAAGCCATCGAGGAGCATCTTGGGGTATTGCATATCTGATTTGTTCATTAGGTACCAATGGAAATAAGCAGCTGGGACTAGGAATCTAGGGCTCCAGAGAGAAACTGGATGCATCTTAGGTGTTTGGAAACCTCCGGTACCTAGGTGGTGAGGCTTGGGTCTGCCTCTCCTGATTTTGTTTATAAGGCATCATGGGGCAAGGCTGCTGAAAGCGTCTGTGTTATGACACAGGAAAAGAGCCACCAGGACACAGCACATTGAAGCTCCATGGATTCTCTGGGTCCTGGCCAACGTTTTGCCCTCTAATGAGGGTAATCTGGAAGGACTGCTAGATGGCATAGTAATAAAGAGCCAAGTTGCCCACAGGCAGCTGAGCAACAAAACTCTGAGCTGCTCCCTGGGCCTGATAGATGTTCAGCAATGCCATAAAGCATATTCCCATAACTGAAAAACCCAGCACATCCAACACATAGGTATGTCCATGGTGTCCATTTAGACACTTTTGAATGATTCAAGGTAGTCCCTAAATCCAGTCTCCTATGAAAGGATAAGCATAAAATCCCATTTACTCAGAAGCACCGGCTGAGGTTGACCACAAGCAGTCTAATATGTACCGTGTTGTATATTGTTTACGAATTCCTTCAAGCAAAGCCTGCCTTTGTATGGGATATATCCTGGTGAGCTACATCCAGCCTTTTGGCTTCAAACACTACTGGCTGAATCCATTGTGTCAGGGTAATGCAGTCAAGTTCAAGTGTTTACCCTGCAGTTCTACTGTTCGGGTATGATGCTGCCTCTTACCCGCTCTGTTACTTGGGGCTTATTTTTCTCTATCTGTTCTGCATCTCACTGCAGCAGTAGAAGAGTGCCTACAGGGTAGAGTTCCTGAGCACTGAGTGAGGGACATGGACAAAGGCACATGGCACAGAGCAAGTGTTTGGCAAACAGCCTGGGTTTTTATAAGCATGGTCTGTACCCCCTCTCTGCCTCCTCCATGGCTTTGAACTGAGCCCCATCTTCTCTCAGCAGAGCTTCTGTGGGACCCATTGGTGCTCACTCTGCCTCTAGACTCACTTGACAAGCTGAGATGCACTGTGAATGTTGTTGAGTTGCTAAAAAAAAAAATGCCACAGAGCTAAGAAGTAGTGGAAACATAATTTGGACCTGAATTATTGAATTTCCACCTCTAAAATTTAGCATTCTGCCTTTCCCAGCTCAAAGAAATAGCAAAGCACCCTCAAACCTCACCATTGAAAGTTGGCTCCTGTCCTGCATTCTCACTCCATCTTGATATATATTAATCTCCCAAGTCAACAATAATACATTCCTACAAACATGGTAGCTTTACACAAGAGACACTTGTCTCCTCGGGGTCCTGGAGGCCAGGGGAAAGCTATAGAGCTGTGAGTGGTGCTTGCCTCCTTTTGGAGACTCCAAGGGAGAATGTGTGCTTTGCTTCACCCACTGCTGGTAGCTGCTCATAGTCCTCGGCCTATGGCTGCCTCTCTCCCTTCTGTCTCTGTAGACACATTGCTCCTTTTCTTTTATGGTACCCCCCACCGTGTGTCTGCCTGCAATCTCCCTGTACCTCCTTCTTCTAAGAAAGTATGATAGTACTTTGGGCTACTCAGCAAACCCAAAATAGTCACATCTCAAAACTGCTAACATTTTCAGCAAACTGTTTTGCAAATAAGGGCAAATTAAAACCTTTTACAGATTTGGAATTATACTTTTTGGTGGCTATTACTCAACCTATTGAATATCTTAAACTTGCCTTTTTCTCATGTGTTTTTGTTTAGGTACCAGATTGCACAGGGAACCTCTTACAGTTTATATCAGAATTGAATTACTTCCTTAAATACTTAGAAAGATATATGTGTCTATGAAGAAATCCTTAAGATATTAAATCCTGTTAATTATTTAAGTAAAGGACCACCTTTGTTTTATTTATTAATATGTTTCCTCTTCTCAAAGTCACCCAAACCAAGATGTGCATTTCTGGAAAGAAACATTATCTACTACATAGAAAAGAAAATTATGCTTTAATGGCACCAGCCACAGGCAACAGCACAGAGAAGTCCCTCAGGGAGTACTGACACTCGCCTTCCTACAACCCACTGTCCCCATTATTTGATAGCAACTTAGTAAACAGGGGACTGATAGAAATGAACCTGAAGGCTTCCACCATTGTTCAACTACAGACACAAGAGGAAGGACAATGGTGACACTAATTCTCACCATTTATCAAGGCTTTCCATGTCCCAGGCACTGCAGTAATGCTTTACATAAACACATTGTCTAGTCTGGCTTTCCCAGGCAAGTGGAGGGGACGGGCTCCATCGTCCACTGTCAGAGGTTGCCCATTGAGAAAGGCAGACCTGAGACTTCAATCAGGGCAAAAGTACCAGGGACTCACAGATTCAAGAAGCAACTCACAGATGCTCAAATCACTGTTTCTTGACTTGTTAACATTCTTGGGGGAAGGACTTTTGGCTGAGCCAAGGTCAAGGGCAGAAGATACAGGGCTAAATGTTTCATTGCCAATCACTCCCTGGATGATCTCTAGGCAGTGTGTTTCGTGTCATTCATTATATATTGTATCTCAACTGAAGTCCAAACTTCTAGAAGGCGGCAATGAGACCTCCCATTTCTCTTGATATCCTAGTTTTTGGCCTCCTGTTTCTACAGCAGTACCTGACCCTTGTACATTTTTTCAGAAAGTCTTTATCATGAAACTCTAGAGCCCCAAAGTTGGTGTGTGTTTTAATTTTTCCTGTCCTTTTACCAACACGTATTTACTCATCTGTAGTCATGGCTGGACTCGGGGGTTGAGATGATGTCTCCTCTTAAATCTCTTCATTTCTACATAATAGGTATGTAGAAATGGCTACATGATGCTCATAATTTCCAGAAATGTCACTTTCCCCAAAAACAGAATCATGAGAGATAATTCTTATTGACTCAGGTTGAGTCGGGACCAATCCCTGAAGCAGTTATTGCAAACACACAGATATGATGCTCTGGTCATCAGGACCTGGCTTGTGTTCACTTTCCTTTGTGACTGGGGAAAGAGGGAGGCCATCCCTATTAGGACCCTATGAGATGTATGCCAAAGGAAGAGCAGATGGCAAGACCAGAAACAAACAAACAAACAAACAAACACGCCCCCAAACTGCAAAGGCAAAGTGGCAATGGCCTCTAAAAGTGTGCCTGACCACACAGATCAAGTCTGAATCCATGAAGCCACCTAAGGCTGTCCTTCCTTCACTTCCCTTCACTGCTCCATCTCCACCTGTGATTTTCTCACAAAGATGGTGGACAGGATAGACAAGTAGGCAGATGCTTTGTCGCTGCCTTATTTGACAAGTGCTGAGGAAGAAGGAAGGTTTGCAGAGTACAGGATTGAGATAGGGAAGGCTTTCCAGGGGAGAGAAGCCATGGACTTTGAAAGATAAACACTTGCAGCTGGTTGACTATGGGAACAGAGGTCTTCCCAAGAAGTAAGAAGACCTTCAGAAGACATCCATCCCAGCCTTTCATGTCATCCTTCACATCTGTCTTCAGAATTCCAGCTGATGACTGTGCCACCTGTCTGAACACCACGGTGCATGCTCATTTGTCCCCTTATAAGACAGCCCTGAAGGCAGCTTTCAATCATGAAATAGTTATTCCTTATGTTGAGCTGAGACCTGCCTGCAAAGCTCTTGGATGATTGATTGACAAGACTATGTCTGGTTCACAATCCGATTTAGTACCGACACCGGAGCCTCTTGCAGCCAAGCAAGTTTGGGGGAACCATCTGCAGTGGTGATATTTGGGAGGAGGCCAGCTGTAACAGCTCCACACCTTGTCTGAGGCAAGCACAGTGTGGACAGGATTTCCAGTGTGGAGAGACAGGTGAGTAGCATCCCACTACAACAACAGCTGTGCTTGTCAAACACAGTGTGCAAAGTAAGTACTTGGAAGTTGGTTAAAGTCGAGACTCCTAACTATTGGAGGTTTGGGAAAGGGTCCAGAAATCTGCATTTTAAGTCAAGCCAGTAACCCATGTAATTTTTTTAAAAAAATACTTATTTTTTTTAAATTATGTGTATTCATGCGTAGAAGGGTGGTATGTGCATGCGTGAGTACAGGTGCCCATATAGGCCAGAAGAGGGCATCAGATCCTCTGGAGGTGGAGTTATAGCCTATTTGATATGAGCCCCCACCTGGTATGGGTGCTCAGAACTGAATGCAGGTCCTATGCAAGAGCAGCACACATTCTTGACTGCTGAGCCAGCCCATATAATTTTGATTCATCTGTACATATATTTTTTATTAATTTTGAGAAAGTGCCACACATAGTTAATAGATAACATTTATTAAACAAACACTAGGTACATATTAAGTTCCAGGCAGTGTACCACCTGCAGTTAATATGCAAATTAAAAACAAATTAAAATTGTCCTAATCTGATTGGAAGAGAAACCTACAAGAGGTCAATTATAGTTTCATGGGATAGCCTTGTTGGGTTGTGTGCAATTCTCTAGCAGGGGATACCCAAATAAGCTTTGGGGACTCAGGACAGTCCTTAAAGTTGAGGTTTGGAAAATACAGTTGAAGCTTCCAGAAGAAGGCATGTGAAAAAAAACATGAAAATTTAGGGACTTACACTCTTCCCAGAATCTTTATAGCATGAGGACTTTAGAAAGAGACAGGTTGGGTGATAGACCCCTAAGGTAACCAGGAACAAGGTGGGCAATGAGGGTTCAGAATTTGACATTTAGAAGGATGGGAACCGTCTTAGTTAGGGTTTCTATCACTGTGAAGAGACACCATGACCACAGCAACTCTTACAAAGGAAAACGTTTAATTGGGGGCTGGCTTATAGTTCAGAGGTCCATTATCGTCATGGCAGGAAGCATGGTGGCACACTGGCAGACATGGTGCTAGAAAAGAAGCTAAGTGTTCTACATCTGGGTCCACAGGAAGAGACAGTGAGCCACACTAGGCCTGGCTTGAGCTTCTGAGACCTCAAAGCCCACCCCAGTGACATGTTTCCTCCAACAAAGCCACACCTACTCCAGTAAGGCCACACCTCCCACTCCCTGTGAGCCTAAGGGGGCCATTTTCTTTCAAACCACTACAGGAACCCTGGGCAGATACAGAGCAGGAAAATGGCATGGGCAGACTGGCATTTTAGAGGATGATTGATGGGTTTGAGGTGGAGGTTGGATTTGAGAGGGAGAGAGGGGTAAGCCTGAGCTAAGGGACACAGCACAGAGCTAGAGAGCTAGCAAGGATGGAAGATGTGGTGCAAACAGAAAGAATAGGAAAGATTGGAGGGCAAAAGCAGGGAAGCCTGTGATGATAGATGTTGGGGAATATGGTTTAGGAAGCACCCTCAGCCTTGTCTCCCTTAGGTCGCTGCTTGAAACGCCACCTGGTATGTAATGGAGACAATGACTGCCTCGATGGCTCCGATGAGGACAACTGTGAGGACACCGTGGTCACTGAGGCTGACTGCCATCAATATGACCCAATCCCAGGATCAGAAAGGGCAGTTTTGGGGTGAGTGGCCACCTGTGGCTGTTCAAGAGTGCCAAATGATTCCCCTCTATGGACAGCGGTTTTGAGGCAGAATAAGTCTGTTTTTGAAGGTTCCTCTCAAGGGCACTGTAGTTGGAATTTCTCTGTCCCTCCAGCTGCTCCCCAAATAACCACACAAAACTTAATATTAATTATAAATGCTCAGCTGATAGCTTAGGCTTGTCTCCAGCCAGCTCTTACAACTTAAATTAACCCATTTCTATTCATCTATGTGCTGCCCCGAGGCTCGTTTACCTCATCTAGGAACTTCCCATGTTTCTTCTTCCATGTCTGGCTTGAGACCCCTCAGACTCCCTCTTTTTCTTCCTAGCATTCTCTCTGCTCCCAAAATCCTGCCTAGCTATTGGCCAATCAGCTTTTTTTTTTTTTTTTTTTTTTTTTTGGTTTTTCGAGACAGGGTTTGGAGCCTGTCCTGGAACTCACTCTGTAGCCCAGGCTGGCCTCGAACTCACAGAGATCCGCCTGGCTCTGCCTCCCAAGTGCTGGGATTAAAGGCGTGCACCACCACCGCCCGGCCGGCCAATCAGCTTTTTATTAACAATGAGAGCAACACATTTTCACAGTGTACAGAAGGATTATTCCACAGCAGGGTACATGTAGCTACAAGTAGCTCTTGTTTCCTAGAGTAGCTTGCATGGTCCTGGTAATGGGACATCACCCACACTGTCCCTCTTTTTCTACCCGAGGGACCCTCTCTGCTCTCTGCTGTCCCTCTCCTCATTTCCAAGGCTATTATCTTCCATGAAACCTTCCTAGATGTCCCCAAAGGCAGCTTTCCCCAGATGGTCCTGACATCTCCAGCAGCCTTGCTCACTGCACTCTGGACAAGCTAACAGTGTGATACAGTGCAAAGAAAATGGGCTTCATGGTGAGACAGAAGCTTGAGCCTCCACCTTGTCACTGTTTGATTTACCTCTCAGACTAGAGCTTCTCTGTTGAGCTGAAGTCAGCTTCAATCTCATTTCTCTTCACTGTACACCTTATGCCCAGGCTCAATTCCCCGAATGCCTCACACTCAGTCCTTCTGAGCATTCATCAATTTTATTTCTTCTTTCTACAGTATCTTTGTCTATATCCTGACCTGGATGACTTCTTGTCTAGTGTTATAGACCAAACAGTGGCCTCTCAAATTATGTCAGAACCCCAAGCACCTAAAGCGATTGCATTTGTAGACAGGGATTTGAGGGAGTAATTAAGTTTGAATGAGATCAGAAAGGTGGAGCCCTAATCCAAAAGGACTGACATCCATAGAAACAGATGGTGAGATACTACAATCTATTTCCACAACTGTACAGACAAGAATCTACATGAGGATATGAAAAGTGGAGCTGTCTGTATGCCCCCCAAAAAGCTCTCACTGGAAACCAACCTCAAGGAAAACCTTGATTTTGCATATAGAACTAGAGAAAAAAAATTGAGTTCTGATGTTTAAGATACCAATCTGATATTTTTAAGGCACCCAAGTATACTATTAATAGGATTGCTCAGCATGACTTCTAGGAAATCTAGAACGTGTCCCTCACCAGCTCTTGGCTGTGCCCGGATTGCCTTAGCCGCTCCTAAAGTTCACAGAGCATCCTATCTGGCTATCCCAATATGCAACCACCAGGGATGAAGACAACTCTTAGGGTGTCCACCTGTTGAGGCATAGAACTCCTCGTCATCTCAGCCTCCTCATGTCCCAGCACAAGGGCTAGCTCATGGCAATTGTCTGGTGTGGCCAGTTTCCTGCTATTCTGTCTTTGCCTTTGGCCTTGTCCTCTACCTGGAATATCAGCTCCCCGAGGGCAGAAGTTGCTTATGACTCACGCTCTCCACATCCTTCGCTCTGTCAGAGTATGTTCTGTACTCACTTCTCGGTGACTCTAGGCTCCATTGAAACATGCCAATGTGAGTAGCCGCCACTTGGCAGAGAAGGAAATGTGTGAGGTAGTAATTGTCACAAGTGACCCAGTCAGGGCACAGCCCACCCGGGGACACTGTGAATTGTCAGGCAGCTCTCATTCATAACGCTTAGTTGTCCTGAGACCACAGCCCCCTCACCAGACTGTTTGGATCCTGTACCTGCATGAAGACTCACACATGCAGCACCAAGCAATGTGTTGCTCTTCAAACTAGTAGCTTTTCACTGGGACGGCCGTAACCAAACACCCTAAACTGGGCAGCTGAAACAACAAGTGTATTTTGTCATGGCTCTGGAAACTGGACACTGAGAATAAGTTGTCAGCAGGGCTGGTTCTTCTGAGGGCATTCTCCTGGGCTCACAGGTGGCTGTCAGCTTCCTGGGCTTTCATAGAGTCTCATACATGTCTCTGTTCTAACTTCAACTTTATTCTCTGGGATAAGGCTTAACTATAGTGCCTTTATTTTAACTTAATTACTTCCTTTTTTAAAGTTTTTTTTTTAACTTAATTTTTACTTCATGTGCATTGGTGTTTTGCCTGCATATATGTCTGTATAAGGGTGTTGGATCCCCTGGAACTGGAGTTAGAGACTGTTGTGAGCTGCCATGTGTGTGCTGGGAATTGAACCTAGGTCCTCTGGAAGAGAAGCTGGTGCTCTTAACCACTGAGTCAGCTTTCCAACTTCACTTAATTACTTCTTTAAGGGGTCTGTCTCCAACTGACATCACATTTTGAGATTCTGGTGCTTTGAATGCCAACCTATGAGCATTTGGAGAGAAATTTAGGCCACAACACAATCAAAGGGGATTCTGGTTGACTTAGAAAGTGGCTGTGGTGAATGGAGTAGAAGTATGGAATGTTGAAGTGTGGAGCAGAAAAATAATCTTCTCCAACTGACAAAAACGTTGCAGACAGCCACCCTGCTCTCCCGTGATTGGATCAGGAGCAATTCTGACACACTTCCTGACTAGTGTGTTTCTCTCACACTGGACGCAGAAACCGGTGAAACAGTACTATTGCCTCCAAGCAGTTGATATTTTGACATAATTCTGTACTTTTTAAGGTCTTGGAAACGTTTCTTGATATTTTAATACTAATTTAAGCATTTCCCAGATTCAAATTTTTATTTATTGTTAAATGTGGAATATATACTTGAGGCAAACCTGGGTCTTCATGTGCTCTACTTATATGTTGGCACCTCATCCAATGGTCCTCTGTCCGTTCCCTCCCTAGAGCTGATATTGTAAAATACAGTTCAGGCACTTCCGGATTAGGTTGAAAAATAGATTAACACCATATACTATCTGGGAAACAAACCTCTATGATTGTCTTAAAAATGCAGGTAGTACTTATATAAATATGATCATGGCATACATCTGTTACCCACTTTTGTTTTTTAGTTAAAAATGTTTTCCATACAACATATTTTGATCAGGTTTCTATTCCCTCCCCCCCAATCATCCAAGATGCCCTAACTTTGTACCCATCCAACTTTATGTTCTCTCTCTTCCAAAAACAAGAAATACATTTTGATCTTGTTTTGTTGTTGCCACACACTTTTATTTATTTATTTATTTATTTTTGGTTTTTCGAGACAGGGTTTCTCTGTGTAGCTTTGCGCCTTTCCTGGAGCTCACTTGGTAGCCCAGGCTGGCCTCGAACTCACAGAGATCCGCCTGGCTCTGCCTCCCAAGTGCTGGGATTAAAGGCGTGCGCCACTAACGCCCGGCTGCCACACACTTTTAAAACTGAATACCATTTGATGATTTCCTCTTTAAACACATATTCTCTATCTCATTTTAAAAAAGAAACACAGTGTTGTGTAACAAGGATTAGCAATAGTCTGAAGGCAAAATCCTGTTGTCTTTATAAAGTTTTATTAGAACACAGCTTTCACCTTAAAATGGCAGTTAAGGAGCAGCAGTTAAAGCTTATATCCTGCAAGGTCCAACGTATTTACTATCTGAACATGTATAGAATATGTTTGCTGACTCTTTTGTAATTACAGAAAATTTTATTTGACTACCTCTCACTGAAAGACAACTAGATCCCTTCTCATTGTGGTAGCTACTTTTCTCATAATATCTGCAACCAAATTATCTTCAAGAAGCAACTTAGGGGGAGGAGCCATTAATTTTGACTTGTAGTTTGAGGGTGCAGCCCATCATGGGGGGAGGCATGGCAAAGGGAGTGTCCTGCAGATGTGATGGCAACGCAGTGAGGCTGCTTAATCGTCTCTTGATGGATTCAGAAACAAGAAGTAGGGGCTACATACCTCAAAGCCTATGCCCCAAGACACATTTCCCCTAGTGAGGTCCACACACGGAAGGTTTCACAACCTCTCGAAACAGCACCTTCATCTGGGGACTAAGTATTCAAACTAGAGTCTGTGGAGATCAGTTCCCATCCAAATCATAACTCCCATCCCCCCTCTTACAAACAGTGCTGCAATGAATATCCTTGCCTGTGTGTTCTTCGTACAAATGCATAGATTTCTAATAGCGTAGCGTTCTGAGTCTTTCCACTTCCACTGGGGCTTTCCCAAATACAGTGGGCCTAATGGTTACTTTTGAGGCCCACTATTGATTTGAGTTTTTGTTTGGTATGTTTCAGAGGCTGTGCTTTTAAACTTCAGACAGAAACATGGTCAGTGGGTAGGCAGATAAAAATTGGACGGTGGAGATAAGGGCACAGAACCCAGACTTTAGTGTCAAAAACAACTTGAAGGGAAAAAAAATCCATTGTGACTGTAGGCGAATTATTTCATCTTTCTGAGCTTCCATTTCTGCATTGGCAAAGTTGTCATGAGGTCTAAAGTTAATGTGTGTTAAATGTCTAGTTCAGTATACATTCAATTCATCATAGCTATTCTTACATCACGTCTACTAGTAAGGAGGAGGTGGAGAAAGGAAGTGGAGATAGACAGGCGCACACATTGAACTTCTAAGCTATGTCAGATGCTCTGTAACTACCCATTTATTCTTTGAGGTAGGTTATAGTCACCGTTTATCTTTTGTTCCCTTTCGGCCATTGTGCCTGTCACAGAGTGCATAGACAGTCATGGGGGTGCCATGCCAAAGGTAAGTACTGACTGCCAGGAAGCCAGGGGAACATGACTAGAGCATTCAAAGAAGGCTATATGGAGGAGGCAACTTTTGAGTAGAGTCTCAAAGGCTACATAAGAGTTTGAGAGGCAGAAAGAAGCAATACTTTTATTATTTGTTGCATAAGAGATTTTTATGTCCAGTCATAGAACTTCTAATCATCTCTAATGTCTACGGTATGGTGACAAAGTCACAGTTACAGGAAGTGGCAGAGCTGGAAATTACCCAGGAGTCTTCCTGATATTCACACTGTGCACATTTTTCATCCCAGGCTGCCTCAAAGACAATGGATTTTTCTGAGGATTAGAGCCTTACACATATGATTATTCAAATTCGCTTTCTAGTATCACAGCCTTTTTCTGAACTAATACTAACAATAGCAGTAGAGTTGTCTATCAAAGTTACTTTTCTGTTGCAGTGATTAAAACACCATGACCAAGGCAATTATAACACAAAGTGTTTAATTTGGGGCTCATGGTTCCAGAGGGTGAGAGTCACTACCACTCATGGCAGGGAGCATGGCAGCAGGCAGGCAGGCATGGTGCTGGAGTGGTAGCTGAGAGCTCACATCTCACTCACAAGCAAGAGGAAGAGAGAGCTAGCTGGGGATGGCAGGCATGGGCTTCTGAAACCTCAAATTCCATCCCCAGTGACATACCTCCTCCAACAAGGTCACATCTCTTAGTTTCCCAAAACATTTTAGCAGACTGGGGACCAAGCCTTCAAATACAGGAGCCTATGGGGTCATTCTTATTCAAATCATGACAATATCTATTCAGTATAATATATGCCACCCTGTCTATGATGCCTTTACATGTACTAATGTATATCTAACCCTAGGAGGGTGGTACTATTACTAACTGCTTTTAACAAATGACTATAGTGAGGCAAAGAGAAATGATTTGCCTGAGCTCACACAGCTATCTGTGGCACTATCTTAACTGGCTTCTGTGCTTGAATTCTTTTTTTTTTTTTTTTTTTTTGTTTTTTTAGACAGGGTTTCTCTGTGTAGCTTTGCGCCTTTCCTAGAACTCACTTTGTAGACCAGGCTGGCCTCGAACTCACAGAGATCCGCCTGCCTCTGCCTCCCGAGTGCTGGGATTAAAGGCATGCACCACCACCGCCCGGCCTGTGCTTGAATTCTTAATAACTGTTCATGTTGTTCCCTAACTTAACAGCTAATCAGAAAGGCCTCCTTAGGACACTGGCCAAGATGCTCTGGTTAAAGGCTCCCTGGGGGCCCAGGCTTCGTCCATCCAGTTGCTCAGTATTGCCTACTCTCCCTCTGTGCCCTCAAGGTACTTGAAGGAACCCCAGGGCTCCAACAAATACACTTGGTGAAACCAGCTCTTAACCTACCAGCTACATGTTCTAGAGGATGACATGTTACATTTTCTTTCCCTTTGCAAAGATTTTTCCAAGATGCTGTTTTTTCAACTTAGGTATAATATCCTCACTGAAGAGGAAGCCCAGAGTGTGTATGATGCCAAGTATTATGGCGGCCAGTGTGAGACTGTGTACAATGGCGACTGGAGGAAGCTCCAGTATGACCCCACCTGTGAACGCCTCTACTATGGGGATGATGAGAAATATTTTCGGAAACCCTACAACTTCCTTAAGTACCACTTTGACGTAAGTCTGATGGAGATGGAGGGAGATTGCTTGCTGTGGAGGCTTTTATTTTCCACAGGGCTTTCCGGTGAATGAAGGCTCCTTTATATCTGCTGCACATATGTGCTCAGTGTCGAGGCTGATGAGAGGTGAGTGTAGGAGAGCTATAGCTTGAACATAGCCACCAACTGCTTGATCTTGGCTCCATTCCCAAAGCAGTGAAACAGATCTGGGCTGCCTTCTCCATCCCTATTCCATGACGTGGTTCTGTTAAACTCTAACTACCAAAGACAGTGAGCAACTCATGTGCCATTTCTCCCAGGGACTGACCCCTACTCCCCACGCTTCACCAAGAGTGACTTAGAGCTGTCCTTTTCATACTTTTCTTCTTAATATGATTTTGCTTTTTTTTAAATGTTCTTTTCAAAAGGGATTACAATCTGCTGGTGGTCCATGTGACTCTCCATTTTTAAACCCCTGTGGTTTCCTGGTCACTCAGAGCATCATCACAAGGCTCCTAGTAAGATTCAGAGCCAGCTCAAGGCCACTCATTTCCTTCCTTTCAACCTGGGGTGGTGTTCATACTGCCCACCTCACTGAAAGCTTGCTGTGTGTGGCCAGATCTTCCATGTAAGTTCTGCCACTTAATCTTCATAGCAGTAACATGAGATACACATGTCAATGTCCCTTTCAGATATTAGAAAGAAAACACAAAGGAATACAGCGTCAGTCCCAAAGCTATACTGCAAGAGTTGGCAGAGACAAGATTCTCACCAGATCTGTCCAAACTAAGACCAGATCATGCATCACTTAGGAGAGTGGACATATACGCTATATATATGACCCATGTACATTAGACCCGCACACATCTACAAATGATGGAATGAGCAATTATCTAGACACA
Source organism: Peromyscus nudipes (assembly GCA_902168325.1). NCBI lineage: Eukaryota > Metazoa > Chordata > Mammalia > Rodentia > Cricetidae > Peromyscus > Peromyscus nudipes. The sequence goes on from CABHPH010139827.1 coordinate 37,543, forward strand.
TCCTCCCGCTTGCAAGCTGCTTAAGAGAAAAGTATTAATAGGAAGCACTGGCAACCATGTAGGGTCTGTTTTTAAGACATTTGCTTCTCCACTTCCGTGGTCACTTGTATTGGATATCAGGCTCTGAAAAGTCATGCTGAAAAACACTGATAATGCCATTTTCCTAATTACAAGGAAGATCTAGGGTCTGTGTGCCAGGCAAAATGGATAGTCTAGATATAGTCACAGGGTTCTGAAGTCTTTAAGGCTAATGTATCTGTCTGAACATCACAGACTCTCAGTGACTCACTGATGAAGGCACCATCGCAGCATGTGCCTTTAGGGTCACAAGCTCCGAAAGGTGTACTTCTATGGCCGTGCTTAAGTCAACTAGTAAATGCAACCTTGTCGAGTGCAGGGAAAGAAATTGCTGAACATTTGTGGGTTGCACTAAATCCCACTTGCTGGGATTATTATTATCCTTCTAAGCCTTCTTGACCCCTTTCCACCCAGGTCAATGCCTAGACATGGCTTTCAGCGACCCTCCAAAGTGCAAGCAAGCAGCCGTCCTGCATAAAAGATGAGCAAACCCCCACCCTCAAGAAAAGCTATACTTTGAATATAATTAACATTTTAACATAATTATCTGCATGCAGGAACAAGCAAGTGTGTATGTAGTGTGTAAATAAATATCTTAGAAATTCTACTCGACACCAAGAAATATTGCTGTATTTTCTCTATTTTAGCAAGCGTCAGTCTGATGCATGGATTAGCTTCCAACAGGAGTCACACCAATCTGGGGTTTCAGATAGCATACAAAGCAAAGATTCTGAGGGCACATATCAGCTGAGAAGCATGCACAAAGTTTGCTAACGTCTAGTTTTCTTTTTTCAGGCCCTGGCAGATACTTTAATCTCCTCCGAGCTCTATGAAGATGCAAATGAGCTCTTTTCTAATATAATAAAGGACAAGTCGCAGTCCAATGGCATAACCTTTGGCATAGGCCCAGCAAAAGTTCCTGTATCACTGACGACGAATGTATTCTGGTCCGACAAATCTTCATTCATGGAGGAGTTAAACAAGTATAATGAGAAGGTATTGGAACATAAAGTCTGCATCTTGCAGTATTCCATAATCTACAGTGAACACGTAGTATGTTAATTGCATTAAAAAGTACAGTAGTAATTGAACCTTAATTTGCTTGTATAATTGGAAGTGTCTGATCAGTGGTGATCATGTTTGTTTTTTATTATGCCTTTGCACACAGCCTCATCATCACAAATGGAATAGAGCTACACTCTAAGACTAGAATGCCTGTTATTCTGCACTCCACACCCAATCTTTGCATGTTTATCTAGAACATATAGGAAAACACATAGAATGGCTGGATTAAAGAAAACCAGCCTGGTCCTCTAAATTTTACAGACAAGGTTTCTAAAAGACTTATGTTTTCAAATAGGAAAGAAGCTTTGTATGTTCATCTATCTAGCAGACATTTGCCCCTCGGTACCTAACCCATGTGGGAGTTACTGTGAACATGACCTGGGTGGGTCAAAGAACAGAGGGGAATACATGAGAGAAGTCTTTTGTACCTTGGTATCCAATATGTGCTTGTCAAATCTAAGAATATTTTCTTCCATGTGTTGATGACGGTGTTTTCCTCAGCTACTAAAGGCTGACCTTTGTGTTCACCTCACATGCTTTTGTTGTTCTTTTGCCTCATTTGGATGCTGTTGGAAGAGATTCAGCTTCATGAGAGTGTCTACAAAGGTACAGACCGCACATTTTAAGATGAGGAGGCACAATATTGTGCTGGATGAAGGAATGCTGCAGTCACTGATGGAGCTCCCAGAGCAGTTCAACTATGGAATGTATGCCAAGTTCATCAATGACTACGGCACCCACTACATCACCTCTGGAACCATGGGTGGCATTTATGAATACGTTCTGGTGCTTGACAAACAGAAAATGAAAGATAGCCGTAAGTAGATCCAGAGCGACATGCGCAGTGGGCGTCACACACACTGGGATGTGTGTCTTTGTTTCATTTGTTGTTGCTGGGATGCAATACCCCACCCCAAACCACGCAGGTGAGAAAGGATTTATCTCACAGTTCCAGGTGACGGTCCACTATTGTAGAGAATGGCAGTGGTGGGACTTGAGACACCCGGTCAAATGGCATCTATAGTCAAGAAGCAGAGAAAAATGAAAGCACGCATGCTTGTGCTTATATAGAACTCAGATACACTCCCGCATCCTGCCAAGGGAATAGTCCACCCACAGTGGGCAGGTCTTCCCTCCTCAGTTAATATAATCAAGATAATTCTTTGCAGATATAACCACAGGCTAACTTGATCTAGACAAACTCTTTTTTTTTTTTTAATACTTTTGGTTTTTCTAGACAGGGTTTCTTTGTGTAACAGCTTTTATATACCAGGCTAGCCTTGAACTCACAGAGAGTCACCTGGCTCTGTCTCTCAAGTGCTGGGATCAAAGGTGTATATCATCACGCCTGGCTTAGACAAACTTTTTTTTGAATTAATTTTTTTTCATTTTTCATAACAACCCCAGTTTCCCCTCCCTCCCCTTCTCCTACCCTCTTTCCCCTCATCCCACCCTCTATCCACTCCTCAGAGGAGGTAAGGCCTCCCTTGAGGAGTCAACAAAGTATAGCATACCAAGTTGAGGCAGGACCAAGCCCCTCCCCACTGCATCAAGGCTGAGCAAGGTATCCTACCATAGGGACTGTGTTCCAAAAA
>CABHPH010139828.1:0-23359 GCA_902168325.1 Peromyscus nudipes
TCCTCCTTGGGTGTTCCCATCGACAGCTGAAGTGGAGCCACAGATGTACTATTACTTAAACACAGAACCATCTTCCCCACAGCAGGGCCAGTCCCACCTGGTGATCACCCTCCGTCTAGTCACCTCACCAGCAGGACTGACAAATATTTAACGCACACGGGAGAACATTTAGGGGGATACATCACTAGCTTCTCCTCCTCCTCCTCGAGAAAGACGATTCTTGAAAACATCAAACAAAACAATTCTCAGAATAACGTCGCCTTCAGAGAGGGAATCCCCTCTCACTCCCCCTCCCACTTCTGCAGTGTCCAGTTCTCCTTCTGTTTTCCTCCCCCCCCCCCCCACGGCTCTACCTCCACCCCTCCCCAGCAAACTCTGGAAAAACAGTAGTAACTAACATTTGTGCCTTTGGCAATAAAACCACAGGCCTCGCAAACCCCAAATGGCAAAAAGACATTTCCATTCCAATCCCAGTTTTAAATTAAACTGTAATGAAAAATCAGCAGTGGCAGCTGGGACCAGAGACACTGATTGTCTCTGGGAACAAAAAGGAGGAGGTACACGGGGGGGGAGGGGAGGGGAAAGAAAAAGGAGACCGCAAGTAAGCCTCGCTCTGGCAATAAAGCAGCTGGTAAACCTTCAAGTATAAAGAAATTAGAAAAACAAATCTACTACTGAGACAAGCCAAGATGGCTGTTCCCCTCCGCAATCACAGCGAGGCGGATCACAAATCACCCTCCACTTTATCAATGGACAAGGAGGAGGGGGCGGGGAGGCCGAAAAGATGCGCAGGCCTGCACTGACACCTGGAGGAAGACCAGGGTAATTCTCCGGGGCTCGGCTCCTCCCCCACACCCTCGCGGGGACTGGGGATTGGGCTTTCTCAGGAAAGCATGGGGACCCCTGGGGGCTTCCAGGAAAAATAAGAGGGGCGTCACTGCCTTCTTATTCTTTATAAAAGAAAAAAAAATGCTTCGAGGAAAAACAACATGGACTCCAACTGGAGTTTCGAACCGAGTAATTTGGCGTTTCGAACCGAGTAATTTGGCTAAATTGAACCCAACCCGGTAGTTTTAACTTTGGTTTTGTTGTTGCTGTTTATTCGTGGCGTAGGTACCTCAGTCAGAATGAGAAAGAGTTCCAGATTGAAATGTTTTTATTTTATAGCTTTCCAAAGCTTGCAAACTCTGAAGATCCTTCAGCACATGCTTTCTATGTTCTGAGGTTCGGTGATTAGAAGACTAGGTGCGCGCGCAGGGGACTCGGGGGCGTTGGGTCTGTACTAACCCGTATGAATCAAAATTGCAACCGAGGAAAGGGATTTCGGACTTGAGAACGAATGGGTTTGTGATAAATAAGAATTCAAGACCATGAAACCCATGTTCCTTCACCTTATTTTGTTCTCAGAGTTCTGTGAGATCTTTTTAAATTAGTGACACTTTTCTAAAAGCCACAAGACATATGTAGGCGATCACATGATTATAGATAATTCACACAACAACCTCGGGTAGATGATTTGGACCAAAATTGACAATTATCCATCTATGAGATCCTTCTGGGGTGTGTGTGTGTGTGTGTGTGTGTGTGTGTGTGTGTGTGTGTGTGTTTGATATATATAGAATGTGGGTGTTTAGATGCCAGAAGAAATTTCTTTGTAGAAAGAACAATTTTGATAACCAGAAATATGCAAGAATATGAAGAATAAAATGTATGTCCTGGGCCGGGCATGGTGGCACATACCTTTAATCACAGCCGCTGGGGAAGCATGCTGATCTCTGTGAGTTAGAGGAAAGCAGAGCTACTACCAGTGATCCCCAGTCTCAAAAAAAAAAAAAAAAAATAAAGTCCTTCTGACTTTGACTGGTTCTGGAAATGGCAGGCATTGAGAGGACAGAAGAGGTCAGAGGGTCAGAGGCAGCTCAAAGCAAGCAACGCCAAATGAATCTAGTATTTAAGTGGAACTCACTGCAGAAAGCTCAAAATATTTATTTTACTTAATTGATAATTGGTTTTTATGCACCTGGTATGTAGCGCCAAGCGCAGGCATGCCAAACTGGGTAACTCACAAGTTAGTGGCAATTCCATTTGCTCATTCATTCTGCCCTGGAAGCCCAAACATCGAATGTGTCACCCAGGGCATCCAGCTAACGTGTATTGACTTTCCCATAGACAACCTGGGCCTTACTACTTTTAAGATTTGTATTTATTACATGTATGTGTCTGTGCCTGGAGGGCAAGGGTGTCAGGTCCTCTTGCAAGTTACAGACTGCCGTGAGCTGCCTGGTGTGGGACCGAACTCTGGTCCTCTGGCCGCTGAGCCATGAGACTTTCAGACATTGGTCTTAGCTAAGTTCTTCGTTTCAGTCAAAGTAAATGGCTTCTGAAGACTGAGTCCCAGCAGCTTCCACGCCAGTCTTTGGGTCTAGTAACTCTTCTTCCACATTTTCTCACTTCACCCCCCCAATACACACCGCTTCCACCCCCTCACCTCCTTACTTTTGATCTCTGTGGTCTGTGGCAAAGGTGATGGGGAACAATCAATGGGAAAAATTCAACTCCTTTAAGAAGGTTGGATACTCAGAATAATAAAAGGAATATTTTATTTCACGGTGATGGCATAAAAAAATACCTATAGATTCTTCCTCAATCGAGGTTTTCCCATCAGTTTTAGCTGTGAGCTCCCCTCCTCTCCCTCTCCCTCCCCTCCCCCTCCCCTCTCCCTTCCCCTTCCCCCTCTCCCCTCCCCCTCTCCCCCTCCCCCTCTCCCCCTCCCTCTCTCTTGAGTGGTATTTGGGTATGCATACAATGGCTCCCCTTGGTAAATGACTGAAAAAAAAAAAAAGAAAAGTTTACTTATAATTCTTCAATAATGTTTCCTGAGATAGAACTAAAAAACAACCTGATGTGCCCATCAAGGCTTGGTCCTCCCTAGGTTCTGATTTTGGGGTTTGTTTTGCTTTTGTTGTTTTCTGAGGGGAGGGTGTTGACAGTTGAACAAATAAGCAAAACACCATAGTCATCAAAGGTTTCTCTTCACCTGTACACTACATAAACATTCAACAAATCCTCTCCGGCTAAACTCCCACTATGTTAGAAAATATTTACACACTGTGTGGAGAATGGGATCAGGCTTGTTGTTGGTGATTGAGATGTGGAAGTTGTTTCAAAGGTACAGGGGTGGGTGGGAAAATGGCTCAGTCAGTAGGTGCTTGAATTCAATCCCCTGTACCCATGTAGAAAAGCCAAGGAGGTAGACAGGGTCTGGACGGGAGAGTGTGGTAGTTTGAATGTAGTTGGCACCCATAATCTCATTGGAAGTGGCACTATTAAGAGGTGTGGCTTTGTTGGGGTGGATATGGTCTTGCTGGAGGAAGTGGGTCACTGTGGGGGCAGGTTTTTCAGTTTCCTATGCTCAAGATACCACCCAATGTCTTAGTTGACTTCCTGTTGCCTGTAAGATGTAGGACTCTCAGCTACTACTCCAGCACCACATCTGCCTGCATGCTGTCATGCTCCCTGCCATGATGCTAATGGACTGATAAGGAACTGTAAGCTGCTTCCCCAATGAAATGTTTTCTTTAAGAGACTTGCCATGGTCATGCTGTCTCTTCACAGCAACAGAAATCCTAAGACAAAGAATAAGGTGCAGCCTTCATCCATTCTCCAGTCTGTTGCACAGTCCTTGAAAATTTGCCAAGTGCCCTATTGTCTTTGAGGTTCTGTTTCTTTATCAAATGAAGGGAATATTATAAAAAATGTGACTATTATTTGGTTAATTTCAAATATTAAAATAATCCTCAATTTCATCAAAGTAAATAATTTTCATTTTCTATAGATTTCCCGCTTAAATAACAGGTTCTTGTGTCTGCTGTTCAGTGCTGTTACATTCTCCAGAGCAGGGCTTTGTCTGAACAGCTCACTGTGAGGCACCAGGATTTAGCCAGAGAAGGTATTTCACATGTGGTGAATGGAAATTGAGCTTCCTGTGACATTTAAAGGATAGAGTAAATTTTAATTTAATTTATAAGTTAATCTCATTATGGTTACCATTCTCTATTTTGAACCCTCTTCTAGGGGCTTCACAGATATAGTCATGAGTTAACAATGGGGCTATGTTCTAAGAAATTCGTTGCTAGGCAATTTTGCCATTGTGTGAACAGCATTTAGTGTATTTACACAAACCTGGGAGGTGTAAGTCAGTCATTTAACTTGACATATTGATTTGAAGGAGAACTGGAGTAAGCTAACCCTCACCCCTAACCCTTCTGTGGACAAAAGGGGGCTCTGATACTCTGCTGACAGGAATATGGACTAGTCCAGTCGCTATGGAAATCAGAATAGAGGGTCCTTAAAACTAAAGCTAAACCGACCACGTGACTCAGCCATACCACTCCCGGGTGTGTTTACCCAAAGCCTCTAAGTTACCACATCGCAAAGATATGAACACATCCATGTTTACTGCGGCATATGAATTAGTGTGCTATGTGAGATAGGGAAGCCACAGAAGCAACTTAGGTGTCCAACAGCAGAGGAATGGGAAAGAAAATGTGGTTCATAGACACAATGGAATGTTGTTTTTTTTTTAAGCCACAAACAAGAACGAAGTTATCTCCTTTGCTTCTGGAGGTAACAACCTAAGCAAATGAAGGCAGCCCCAGAAAGATAACTATCATGTTTTCTCTCCCTTGTGGTTTGTAGATTTTAATGTAGATACATTAAATCATGTATGTATATATATATGTGTGTATATATATCTGCATTGAAAGCAAAAATAAAACCGTCTCAGGTAACAAAGGAGGCTAACAAGAGGAGAAAGGAAGAAAAGAGAAGGGTAGGGGAGCATGGGAGAATTTGCATAACATGCAATATACCCGTGTATGAAAGTGTCCTTAATAACACAGTACCATATGCAATTAATATAGACAATGATTATTTTTTTAAAAAATTAAGAGATGCAGTAACCATGAGGCATGAGTGTGAAGCTGCTCACAGTATAACACAACATGCTATTTTGCAGGACCCCTAAAATAACAGCTCACAGCACAGGATAGTAGATGCTGAAGCTAACAGACTTGTTAGTGCCATTGTCATGTGCTGTACATCAAACTCCATGTGCTGCATTTTATGACTGGCAGTGTGGTGGGTAGTAGCTCTCCTCCCACCAGTCACGTGACATGACTTCAGTAGATGGGTATCTTTTCCAGTTCCTCTCTCATCTGTCCTCGTACGGGACTATCTTCATATATGCGGCCCATCACTGAACAAAATGCCATTTTCAACACCGATCTACAGCAGTGTCCCCCAGACATTCTAGGACTCATCACTTCATCTGCATCATGGGTAACAAGTTTTTCAAACTTCCCTCCCTTAACGGGTGCAACTGGTACTTACTCTCACGCATCTGGCTCCACAGTCTCCACGGGTACCACTCACTCTTGTTACTCTATGGATAAAGAATGGAGAAACCCAAGAAGGACCCCCAACTGCCCATCAGGTCTGCTCCCAGGTGTGAGGGAAGGAGACTTTGCCTGAAGACTTGCTTGGATCCCACCAACAGCTCAGGGAAGGTCGGGCTAGAGAAGATGATTCTTAGAGCAGACAATGTTCTTTAAAGACCTGCATCCTTCTAGTAATCTCCATCCCTGGCGTTGCCAGGGCCCTTCCCATCACCAGGTGCCACGAGTCAGTTCTGCAAACCTACTGGACCCCTGCTCTACGATTTTGAAGATGGGTGAACCCCCCATGACTTTTGAAAGATGAGAAGTTCCCACCCATGTGTATCAACTGAGAAACAAAATCTTTCAGTATTCTTGAACTGATTTTGTTGTGATTCCTATTTTTACTTCAAAAACTTTTATTAGGGAAGAAGCCCTCTTCTCAAATTAAAACCATTGTCGGAGACCACAAACACCTTTTCATGGTAGTTTCTAAACCTGAAAAACCAAGGCAGTATATTTTCATATTTCTGAATGATAGCAAAGAGACTGAATTCTTTCCTCCTATTGTGAAGGGTTTAAATAATGAAAATTTTATGTTTATTAATGCACTGAATGCCAGACTAGTAGAGATCACAAATGGCTATAGAGAATTCAAGCCTTCAGGTCCACACATAGGTAGGAAGGATCTCATTGTGTCTTAAAATGGAAAGCCGTGTGTGCACAAGCCGTCTGATCGGCCTTCCATCCCACATGATCCTCCCAGTGCCAGATTTCTTAGCAGTGCTTCTCAAAGTTTGCTGTGGGCCTGACGTGCATTAGAATCACCTGTATGACAGCCGCCTGAGCACTTGTTAAACATGAAGGGTCCTGAGCCCCAGAAAAAACAATTAAATTTGGAACCTCCGGGGGTAGGACCCTGGGATTCTCTGTTTAACAAATATCCCCCCAGTGACTTCTAATTCATGCCGAGGTCTAAAAAGCATTAACATATGCCGTCGAGCAGTTTTTTAGAGCAGAGCTGTGGAGGTAATCTATCCAGCAAGGACATCCTACCCTACTCCTCCCTTAGTCTGTTCTCAGGACTGAAGAAGAAGCTATAAAAGAGACTCCATGAGTATTCAAGTGTGAGGATTCAGAGCTTCTTCCCTCTGCCTGCCACGGGATGCATTATGCTTCTACCTCAGCCCCTGACTCCACCCAGGGGACTAAGCATAGGAAGTTACATAAGGATGGAAAGATAAAGTGTGGAAAGTGTGCGGGGAGGGGGAGGGAACAACAGTGGGCTGTAGGTGCTGGGAGTTAGGGAAAGGGGGTGGTGTGGGTTCCTGGTGGTGGAAATAGAGAGCCTGAGGCAGAGCATGGGGCTTTAAGGAGAGGGATCAGTAAAGATTTTTAGGAACCTATTCAGTATATTGTGCTAAAACTCCCTCTTTGCAACTTCCTCGGAGGACTTTTCTAATTAAAAGACATTTCTCAAATCACTTAGGAGTCAGAGCTGAATTTCTTAGAGAAGCAATTACCATTCAGAATTCAACTCTAGTTCTAAAAAGTCCATATTAGGTGTTAGAAATAGATTGGCAGATGATAAATGGCATAGAGATGATAGATAGGTGATAGATAATAGTTGATAGGTAGATAGGTGATGATTGATTGATAGATAGATAGATAGATAGATAGATGATAGATAGATAGATGATAAATAGATGATAGATAGATAGAGAGATGATAGATAGATAGATAGATAGATAGATAGATAGATAGATAGATAGATAGATGATAGATAGATAGATGATAATAGACATGTAGATAATAGATGACAGACGATAATAGACAGACATGTAGATAGATAGATGATAGATAGTAGATTAAACCTAATATAAGACAACACCTAAGTACCCACTTACCAAGTGACTCACTCATTCCTAACTGGTCCAATTACCCCACCACTAATTGATTACCCCACTAATTCCTACTCGTATTCTTTAAGACTCGTTCCTGCTCCAGCTTACCTTCAGTTTCTACTGTTTCTTTGTCTTTCCCTTTTTCTCTCCCCCTGTTCTAATATAGCTTTCCTTGCTTCTTTCCCCTTTCTCTTTTTCCCTGCCTCCTCGTGTTATGATTGGTTTATCTGCCCTTCCACAAGCTTCGCCCTCCATACAAGCCCCTCCAAGGCAGTCACTGTCTGAGCGCCTAGAGTCCACACCTGGGAAAGCGGAACACCACCGCCTGGCTTCCCGACTCCAGTGACTCCAGCCCTGGTGTTGAGGTCATGTCTATGTCTGATGTTTCTGTGTTTCTCCTTCTTGGAAACCATGCCCCCTATCTCTGAAGAGTCGCAGGCAGGAGCTGAGACTCCTGCATTCTGAGGTAAGATCTAATTGCTGCTTTCATCCCCAAAGACTTTTTATTTTTTTAATATTTGCCACTCTAAGTCCTCTGTAAGTTATTTTCATCCTTCCAGAAATCATTGATTTTTTTTTTCCTGCCAGGTACCTCTTTTTGTACTGGACAAGCAACAGTTCTCTCCCCATCCCACGTGACTGAAGTAGAACTACCAATCATGTGTTTAATGAAACATGTTGAGGCCTACCCCATCCTGGAGTCTTAGCCACACTGATTGGTTGAAGGGTAGTCACGTGACTCAAATAATATGAGTGTCTAATGCATCTTAATATTTGTATATTGTCATTTGGGATGGAGTACTGAGAGAACAAAGAAATTAGATCTACCTGAGGCTCTGGTTTCAAAGTCTGTGGAGACAGGTGTACGTGATGAAGTAGTTAATATTCCTGGAGCAACCCTGAAGCAGTAAACGACGAATTGCCAGTCCCTCAGCCTGTTCTATGAGCTCTCCGATGGACCCCTGTAGATTGGGCCCCAGTTGTCCATGGCAATAACTTGCTCGTGAGCACATCCTTTATCTGCTTCCTCACTTCCTTTTCTCAGTCTCTCACAGTGCTTCGTGAAATTGTTCCTTAAATAAAATATATTTACATTTCTGTGTGCTGCAAAAATAATGAGTTCCCCTTGGGAGCTGGAGGGAGAGCCATATCTAAGTCTTCGGAATCTGGCAAAGGTGAGTCAAGATTATTAATCAGATGACCTCAAAAGTGAGAAAAATTTCCAAATTATTGGGCAGGCCCAGTGAAAATACAAGGGTCCACAGAAGTGGAACATGAAGCCGGAAAAAAACAGCCCGATAAACGGTACTATGCCAAGGTCTTGGTCAGAGCTTGCTAGATCTGAAGGTGAAGTAAGAGGCTCATGAGCCTTGGAGTGTGAGAATCTTCAGTAGCAGAAGAGCAAACAACAACAAAAACCAAGGAGATAATGTCTTCCTAAGGCCTCCAGAAAGCACAGCCCAGCCATGCATTGGTGTTAGCCCAGTGAGATCTGTACAGTACTTCTGATCTACACAACTGTTATATAATAAACTTTTGTTGTTTTAAGTCCCCCAGTTTGTAATAATATGTCACACTAGGAATAGGAACTAAGATACCTTAATTTTGTACGTACTTTGAGAAAAAGCCTAAACAAGAAAATTGATTTTCTTTTCTTATTGTTCTTGGGTGTTTGGTCCCACTTTCCCGAATATATGATGGACAAATGTTTTCCTGGGTACGGTTTGCCAAAACAATGCAGAAAATTAAACTAATTTGAAATGATGGCTGACTAATTAAATCAAACCTCTGTCTCTTTGGCAGAGGAGACCTTACCTTGGAGTGCCAGAGGAGTCTCACCAGGGCACCCATTTTAATTAGTTGAGCTCTGTTTCATATCCAATGCCTGGATCTGCATCTGTGGATATTTTTGTTGTTGTCGTTTAAAACGTGAAATAATCTGAAGATTCTGGTACTGATAAATAATTACAGTTTGAGACACCAGTGAACTCAGCTATTACCTGAATGCAAATGGTTTCCTATTTTACTGTAAAGGGGATTATTTTTAGCCTTAGAAACAGCATAATATCTCTTCAGATCTCTTAATGCTATACAGTCCCTTAAACTGAAAGCTCTTCAAATAAGCGGCCGTGCGCTTCTTATTTATTTATCGTGAAAGCCCTCAAAGCGTTGGCCCATCTCATTTTCCTAGTCAAAGCTTGCTTCCCGGTTTTGCCCCGCTAATGACCTCGATTCTCTCCTGATGCTCTAGGACCAAGCTGTCTTTGATTAATCATTCTCTGTGTTGATATCAAACGGCCCTTGCATTCTTCAAACAGATCACTGCTTCTGTTAAATAATGCCCTAAATATACAAAGCAGATAAATGACGACGACCATTGAGCCAATGGGACCAGAACTTAGCTCGAAGATGGTAATGCAATTATAATGAAAAGACACACATAACTGATGAGCCTCGTATCTGAACATAAAATGATCTGCGAGGCATAAGATCAGAGAAGTTCAATCTGAGGGCTCAAGTCAGAGTTGCTGTGCTGGAGCATAAACTGGAATAGAAGGCATTTTGAAATTGCTGTGTGTGTGCGCATGAGAGTGTGGGAGTGTGTGTGTGTGTACATGCATATATTTTTCTTTGAAATGGTTAAATGCTTCAAGGAGTAGAGCCTCTTTCAGGGGCAGAGGCCCAGAATGATATGTATTGGGGTTTTATTTCATTTCAGTCTCTTGCTTATTTTAATTTATGAGGTGTGGAGAATATTAGTTTTTAGGATGATTTAATATTTTATGTCGTAAGTGATCTTCTGCAGTCAGTTTGTTAATTAGATACTGCAGACAGGCTGTTTAATATTATGTGTTGTCTCTGCAGGAAGAAATATCTCTGGTAGTCAGAAAGAACTGAAAGCGCATGATCAAAGTTCTCCTAGAAACCATGTGTTAGAGGTGTTCTGTAGAACAAATTATATTTGGTCCTTCTAAAGGCTCTCAGAGTGGGCTGGGGATAATTGGAACCCTCTCTTGCTTTGCTCTGTTAGAAGTTTTCTAGAATTGGGAGGTGAGAGGTGGGGCAGACAGGAACCAGGGCTTTTTGTTTAAATAAAAATGTCATGTTTGGGAAAATTAGAATATTTTTGGAAGACTGAAATCCATTGAAATTCCTATCTTCCTATCTTGATTTCCTTGGAGGATCCAGTTTGAAATGGCAATTTTCTGCCATTTCCTACTGGCTTGGTCCTCCCTACCAGCATCTCTCAAGTAAAGAAATGAATCATGACGTCTCTGAGTTTTATTTATATATTTAGCTTTTTAGTCAGAGAATCTGGGAAGGGGTTGAAAGTTAACATGGAGAATACAGACTACAGACATGCTTTTCTTCTATTCATGCTCCAAAAGGAGTCTGTGCACTGTCTTCTTTGGTTCGTGTATGCTGCAAGGGTTGATTTTGCTGACCAAAACTTCATAAGAGCTAGGGGACTCATCAAAGAATTCTTCTGTCACACAACTCCATTACATATCCTTTACATTGTACTAGTGAATATTTAAATTGCATCCTAAGGTAAAGAGAGATTAAATTGAATGGTTTGTTTTAAGATGAAGTTCAGGCACATGAAATGAAATTAAGACAAAATAAAACAAAGGTCCTCTGCCCACAGTGCAGCTTTCAATAGCTGCTGGATTTGGACAAATGGTTCTATGGCAGGACACAAGAGTTGAGAAGGCTTTTAAGCTACACGTTGCAAGAACAAAAGGGTGGCGCATAATCCAAATGAAACAGTTCAAATTACCTGTCCAGTTTAGCAAAAATTGTCTTCAGCCTTACAGTTACCAACATAAATGATTGGGGTTTATTTATTCCTTAGCATTTTGTCCAGTTTATTCCATTCGTAGTATCAGACCTGTTTAATTTATTGCCTTGCCTGAAGCTAACGTTACCAATTTGAGCATACGCTAATAAGAAATTGTTTGTCCATCAAAATAGTATGTTCCAAAGAGAAAAGGATCAATATTTGCTGTTCTTTTCATTTGAATTTCACAGTCCTCATACGCCCTTGATTAAGAAGCAATGGGAGCAAGAAGCCAGTCCTCACAGAAATACCAACTAGCCACTCTTCATAGGTCAAAATGCGTTTATGAATAGCCCAGAGCCTGGGATGAGGATGAAGAACCCACATTTTTATATAATAAAACAGGATGGGGGAAACACAGTAGAAGCACTTGCTTTCTGTTGTGATAAACGCCCTGACCAAAAACTACTGGAGAGGAAAGGGTTTATTTCTATCTTATGGGTCACAGTCCAACATCAAAGGAAGCCAGTGCCGGAACTCGAGGTAGGAGCTTGAAGCAGAACCAGGAAAGAGTGCTGTTTACTGGCTTTGCTCTTAGGCTCACCTTCAACCACTTTCCTTATATAACCTGGGCCTATTTGCCTAGGGACAGTACTAGCCGCCATGTTCTGGGCCTTCCTCCACCAATTAGCAAGCAAGAAAATGCCCACAGGCCAATTTGATGGAGGCAATTCTACAGTTGTTCCTTCTTCTCAGATCTGTCAACCAAAATTAGCCATCACAAACTATAAAATGAGTCGCCTGCCTCTGATCATGCCCCACCTGCCCCCACCCCAGGAAAGCACAGCACCATGGGATAAGATTCCCGTTGGCCTACTCCCTTTTTCCAGTGTGGAAAGAGAGTCCAAGGCAGACTTTGAGCTCCTCTGACATTCAGAGGCATTTAATATCCGTCTTCCATTTTTCCTTATAGGACACACTGGGAGAATTGCTAGCTGGGATCATCTAGAAACAGAGCACAGAACATTAGACTCACAGTGCCCAGCTCTCAATGATGGCAATGCCTTTGGGCTGGCACCCTTGTCTGCCAAGAAAGTCAAGTCAGCAGCATGTGCCAAACCCCATGTAGGAGTGTGGTGTGCCATTCTGCCCAGGTTGGATATATAGTTAGTAGTCTGACTTGGCCACAGAATACACAGCCCAAGGTCCTTCCTAAGGCAAGAAGCCTCCTGGTGTCTAGCAATTTCATCTGCGATTAAAACTTTCCATCTTGGAGCAAGGCTCACTAAGACACAGAGGCTCACTAAGAAAGGTGAAACAGTGGGATTTTCTAAGGGAAGATGAAACATTCTATCCTGGAAGGAAGCTGGTTAAGGAGCAAGCAAACAACTCACTAGCTTCAGGAAGCCACTGAAACTGACCAGATTCACTAGGCCTCTCCCTCCCCAAGCATATCTAAGCAGGAAGGACTCAAGGACTCTTAGGCCGGTTGAGCTGCCTAGAAGAGGCTCAGATCAACAGAGCTGCCTGTAGAAGGCAGAGACCAGAAGAGCTGCCTAGAAGACTCTCAGCTTGGAAGAAGTAGAGAGCAGCTGGCATGCCTACAAAAGGCTCTGACCAACTGGGCTCCCTGAAAAGGACAAATCTCCAACCTGTTGAGTTGCCTGAAGGTTGTATAGCACAGTCCAAGCTTCCAGGTTTTATGAGCCGTTGCCCGTTAGGGTGGGCTTTTGGTGATTTGTCTATCTTTAAGTCATTCCTGCCCCTGTAATCACTCACCTATATTCCTATAAGCAACCCCAATAAAACTAATTGGTTCACTAATTGGACTTTGGTGGTATTCTTACCTTAGTTTGTTGTCAGTTCCCTATCTGAGGTAAGTAGACATTTGTTCATGTTTCCTGGGAATAGTGTCATACAACCCCTGTCTATTCGTGGGTCCTAACTGAGCAAGAAGTCAATGCAGCACTACCCCTTAACCATAGGACATGCCCAGTGACACTAATCAACTGTAAGAAACCCCAACTGAATATCAAGCCCAGGTATTGTTGCTACCTGAGACTTTATATAAGCCATCATATATACAAGAACATGGCACCCAGATGACAGACTCACCTGGCTGTGGCACATGGACAGTAGCCTCACTCAACTCCATGGCATGGATAGATTTGTTTAACCAGAAAACCCAGAAGGATGTTTCACCTGGCTGTAAACACTCTAGTCAGCCAATTTAGAACCTCTGCTGACTTGCAGAACTATTTCCCAACCAAACATCTGTAAAAGCAGAAAAACATGTCTGCCTCTCCAAATGTGTGCACATCAGTGTCAGAATAGGAATACAACAAAGAATCATGGATATATGACACCACCAAAGAATACCCATAAAGCTCCAATAACTGACTCTAATGAAATGGAGATATATGAGCTGGCAGACAAAGACATCTTCTTAAAAGAATCCATTGAATTGCAAGAAAATACAGATAGACAACTAGAAACCACAGAACGTCAATAAAAAATACTGACGTTAAAGATATGACTGAAAATCATATAGAAAGCTTAAACATCTGATTTCATCAGTGGGAATAGCAGAATTGAAGAAAGGTCATTTGCAATTATCCAGTCAGAAAAGCAAAAGAAAAGAAATACAAAGTACGAAGAAAGCCTATAGAGCTCATGGGACATCATCATTTAGACATTCCCAGAAGGGGAAGAGAAAGAAAAATGACAGATATTCTGTTTAAAGCAATAATGGCTGAAAACTTCAAATGACCATCCATATTCATTAGGCCCAAAAGTTCTTAAACAGATTGAACCACAAAGGTCTGTACCAAGACACAGTATAATTAAATTATCAATAGTCAAAGACAAATGATTTTGAAAGGAACAAGAGAAAAGTAAGTTCCAAAGTTGTGGGAACCCTGGTAAAACTATCAGTGGATTTCTTAGCAGACACATTGCAGCTCAAGAGAGAGGGAGATGACATTTTCAAGTGTTGAAAGAAAAATACTCCCAACCAAGAAGAGAATGTCCAGCAAAGCTATCCACAGAAGTGAAGAAAAAACTCCAAACCAAGAAAAACTGAAGTACCTCTTTGATAGTAGACCTCCTACACAAAAACTACAAAAGGGAATTCTTCAAGCTAAAATGAAAGCATGCTATTAACATAGAACATATGAATATATAAAGTTAACTTACTTTAGATTTATTTATTTTATGTGTGTATGTACGTATGTAAGTGTATCACTTGTTCATACCCTCAAAGATCAGAATAGGACAATCACATCTTCTGGAGCCAGAGGTGTGGATGGTTGTGAGCCATAATGTGGATGCTGGGAATCAAACACAGGTCCTCTGTAAGAACAACAAGGGCTCTTAACCACCAAGCCATCTCATCAGCCCAAAATTCACTTCAAAAAAATAGATACATCATTGAACTGAGTATTCTCTCATAAGGATGCTACACAAGTCACTTTCAACCCATGTATACAAGTTAAAAAATGAATTTTAAACAACTATAACTGCAGTAATAATGTTAATAAAGACATAAAATGTCAAAATATAAGTAATAATATTAATAACCTAGATTGTGAGAGGAAAGAAGTAGACTTAGTTCTTTTGTGTACATTGTTTTGTAGGTTTATTTGTCTTTTCGGATTTATTTGTTTGAGGTAGGGTTTCATATGCTTCAAGCTGACCACAAATTCCCTGTGTAGTCAAAGATGACTGAATTTCTGGTCTCCAGGCATATACCTTCTGAGTCCCAGGGTTACAAGTAAACTGCCATACTAGTCATACAGCATTGAGGATTAAACTCAGAGCTTTATGCATGAGAGACAAGCATTCTACTAACTGAATAAGATTCTCAGCCTTTGTTTTTGTACCAAGTAAGAGTAAGTAAATAATCTTAATAATGCATAAGTGATAAAGAATGCCATTATATAATGGTACAGTGGTCAAATAATCAAGACACTTATGAATATTCATATACCCAACATTGTGTACTTAAAAACTTACACCAAATGTTATCGGAACTAACAGGAAAAATGTAAATGGTACAGTAATAGTGGGAGATTCGATGCCCACTCTTTTTTGTTTTTGTTTTGGTTTTGGTTTTGGTTTTTGGAAACAAGGTTTCTCTATGCAGCTCTGGTTGTCCTGGAACTCACTCTGTAGACCAGGCTAGTCTCGAACTCAGAGATTCACTTGCCTTTGCCTCCCAAGTGCTGGGATTAAATGTGTGTGCCAACACTACCCGACTTTCAATGCCCACTCTTAATAAGACCATTTAGACAGATAAGAAGGAAATAGCGAAGTTGAACTCTGCTGGCCAAGTGGATCTATAAGACACAGAATATTCTGCCCTACAGAGAAGAACATCTATTATTTCAAAAAACAAAACAAAACAAAAAACAAAAAAACAGCTGGAACTTTCTCCAGAATATATCAGGTGTTAGACCCTAAAACAAGTCTGGATACATTCAAGGAGATTGAAATCATGCCATGTCCCACTTCCAACTACAGCACAATGAAACTAGAAGTCAATAGTGCAAAGAAAACTGGAAAAATCGACAAATTCATGGAAACTAAATAACATGTTTCTGAACACCCATGGGTCAAAGAAGTCATAAATAAACCAATGTTGTTTTTCAGGAGCTGGAAATAGGGGAACCAGGAAGAGGCCGGTCAAAGGTGCTGAGTTTCAGTTATTAAAAAAAGATTAAGTTCTTAACCCCCAGCATGGTGACTACATTTGATAATACATTTTAATTTCAATATTGTTTTTCTTTTCTCTTTGGTACTAGGGATGGAACCCAGGGCCTCGTACATGTGAGGCTCGCGATGTAACACCAAGCTACATCATGCTTCTTAGCCCTTATAGTTAATAATATATTTTATACTTGAGATTTAAGAGAAGAGACATGAAATATTCTCCCTAAACACCAAAAGGCAGTAATTACATGAGTTAATTGATGTGCTAACTAACTTAATTGTGGCAATCATTTTACCATATAAATGCATATCAGATCTTTACGTTGTATACCTTAAAATGTATGTAATTTGACAATTACACATCAATAAAGCTGGAGTAATGACAGCATTATGGAGCAGGCATCTTTCCAGGCATATCTCATTCCATTCTGCTGCACTTTATTGCAACTCACAGATACCGCAGCTGTTTTACAAACCGAAGGCTTGTGACAACCATGTGCCCTATATGTTGCCCGACCATTTCCATAACAGCATGTGCCCCTTCGTGCCCTTGTGTTTCATTTTGGTACTTGGGGTACTTCTTCGAATCTTTTCATTATTACTGTATCTTTATGTGACCACTATTCTTATATTTTACCAGTACATTGTCTGATAGCGTCACAAACAACATCTATGAAGAAGAGAGGGTGTGTTTGAAAAACATTGTCTATGTCCTGAATGCCTCCCTACTCTGTTTCTTTCCATCCCTTCAGGCCTCCCTGAGACACAGCAATACTGGAAGTAGGCCACTTAATTACACTCTAATGGCCTCTAAGTGTTCAAATGAAAGAAGTCAAACATCTCTTTAAATCAAAAACCGAGAAATGATTCAGCTTCATAAGGAGGCAAGTCAAAAGTCATAGTAGCCTGAACTAAGCCTCTTGTTCCAAACAGTTGCCTAAATTGTGAATAAGGGTAAGTTGCAGAAGAAAATTAAAAATTCTAATCCATTGAGCACACAAATGGTAAGGAAGTTAAACAGATTCATGGTTGATACAGGAAAGGTTTAGTGGCTCGACTAGATCAAATCAGCTACAACATTCTTCTCTTAAGCCCTAACTTTCCTCAGTTCTAAAATAGGACAGAGAGGAAGCCACAGAAGAATGGCTGGAAGAGGTTGATTCATGAAATTTCAGGAGAGACACTGTCTCCATTACATGAAAGTCAAGGTGAAGCAGCCAGTGCTGGTGCAGAACTGCAGGAAGTTCCCCAGAAGTCCCGCTGAGATGATTGAGGAAGGTGGCTGATGAACCAGCCAGCCTCCACTTGGGGCTTAAAAGCCATTTTATAGTAAAGACAACCTAGATTCATTCCTGTTTATGACTAAATCTGCTTCTCGAGGATTAGGCTATGCTCCACCTGTAACCTTAACTACAAATGGTTCCGCACTGCCTGTTCCAGGAAATGGCAACCAAGTCTTTGTTTCAAAAGGTTATTATGACTGCCTATGACTATCTTGTTATGACTACCTGTTGTTATGACTGTCTTGTTATGCCCAATCATGTCTTTGTTTCAGGAGGTTGTTAGGACAAACTTGCTATACTTGTCTTCTGCTCCTGAAACCCTGCCTGTTTTGGCTGCCAAATCCCCCATTTGTAGATTTCTCCTACCCCTGAGCTATAAAAACTTTGTCTTCCTCATGTTCAGTGCTGACCTCTTGAACCCCACCTTAGGGGGAGGTGGCCCATGTACACCAATAAAAACACTTGCTTTGATTATTTTTGCCATGATGGCCACACACAGATTGTTAAGGGATTTGAAAGAGCCTTCTGTTGGAAGAAGAAGCCATCTAGGACTTTCACGGCTTGAGAGAGGACAAGGTCTGACTTAAAAGGCCAGGCTAACTCTCTTGTTAGGGGCTAACACAACGGATGGCCTTAAGTTCCAGGGCCTTTAAGAATCACAGTAAAATTTCTGTGCCTATGTAAGCAGAACAAGCCTGGGTAATAGTATAGTACCTCTGCTTGCAATGTGGTTTACTGAATTTCCTTTATTATATTTAATTTTTTTACTAGCTTACAAAGTCGAAGGTTTTTCATAGCATTTTAACGTATGTTTAGTCTTGGTTGACCTACTTCTCCCTGCTCCCACCCCTGCTAACAACCTTCCACTTTCAGACCCCCCCCTCTTCCATTTTCATATCACATGCCCTTTATTGCCTTCCCCACCTCTCTCCCTTAAAGCTTCTCTTTTCCCTTCTCACGGACCCCTTTCTAGTTTCTACACACACTCACTCCCACATAAACGCCCAGATGTAAAAATCAGAAGCCAGGATGGAGTCAACTACGGAGACTTACTACTCAGAAAAGTTCATTTCAGAAATCTGCAACATCCATAGTGATTTATCTGTCGGATCTGGTTAGAATAAATTGAAATTTACTTCCAAAAAAAATGCATTATTCTAGGTACGAGTAAGAAGAGGGCAAAACATCACAAAAGGAGGGCAAAACGTCAACTCTAATGGGAACTTGGGAGAAGTTCGGTCCCACCCCCACAGATGGCTTTCACTGCACTTGAGAGCAGTGCAGGAGGGAGCCTCAGCTGGAGCAGAAGTGGAACAAGAAGTCGAATTAGATGTGAGGCTTGAAGATGGGACGCAGCTCCGCAATCTCGTGATTAAATTTTACTGTTTCTTAAGGGTGAGCAAAGGAAGTGGTTTTGTTTATTTGTTTTGTTTGAGAGGTACTGGACTCCTGGGGATGATGCCTTAAACACTGTTGACATGACAACGGAAGATTCGGACCATTGTGTGCCCTCAGCAGCAGGGCTTGAGAGAATTGACTCCAGGTTTGAAAGAAGTTCTGCTGAGGGTAAAATGCTGTCAATCAATATGCATGCTACAGAGAGATCTTTTGTGAAAGGAGAAGTCAATCACTGCAGTAAGCTTCATTGTTGCCTTGTTTTAGGAAATTTCCATGGCCACCCTGACTTGCAATAGCTGCCACCTGACCAGTCAACAGTCATTGACATCTATGGAAGACTCTCCACTGGAAGAGGATTAGAACCGGCTAAAGGCTTCAGTGATCAATAGTATTTTTGATTGAGTTGTTTACCTCTTCTTAGACATAATGTTACTGCACACTTAACAGACAATGGTGTAGTATAAACATTTTATATGCACCTGGAAGTCCCAAAATTCACATAATGCACTTTATTGCTATATTCATTTTATCTCTGTTATCAGAAACCAAACTCTGAGGTATCCTGGTGTTCCGTGTGTGTGTGTGTGTGTGTGTGTGTGTGTGTGTGTGTGTCTGTGTATGTTTATACACATATATGTAGATGTATCTGTGTATGAGTATGTCAGTTTTTAAAATCCCCTTTTGAAAAGCAAAATTCCCTTATTGGCAATAAAGGGTGAAATATAAAGAGCTAATTTGCAGAGTTGAGTGCTGAACATTCAGCAACGGAGTTACTCAGCAAATGTTGGTGACCAAAGAAGCTACTAACCCCCTCAGAGGGCACTCTTAAGCATCAGTTGCTGCTCACCTACACAGCCTCATTTACACTTTTAATAGGGTAATAATACTTGAATTAAAGGTTGTCTTGAGCCTTTGGAGAAAGCATCTTGTTTTCTTAACGTGGTGACTCCTTTTTTTTAAACCTGAAGGCTTTGTTCCAATTAACGACAATATACAGATCTAGTGTGACTCCACAGAAATATATCATGTACTTCAAATATGTTTAATGTGGCAATGCCACCAACCAGCACAGCTCAAAAGAAGGCATCTTTTTCCCCCTTCCTTTTCCTATCTGCCGTTTAATTTCATTACGATTTCTAAAAATTCTCTGGTTAGTGTACAGCTGCTGTGCTGTTAATAGCCTTGAAATAGAAATGTGTTACTTTGCTTAGAGAGAGAGAGACATCTGCATACTGTAGAAAAACAAAATCATGTGATGTGATTAATACGGGAAGATGGTTATTGGTATTTTTAATGCATATTGTTTAAACTCAAATATGTTTGCCTTCCAGCCGTTTTTCGATATGGTGTTCTGATATATGCTTTAAATCTGTGATGCTTTAAGAATCCACATAAAAAGCAAATGTTTGCCAGTCGATCCAACACCTCCTGCTGCTAGTTGGCTAGAGATTTTTTTGAATGTCACAAGCAGAGCCTTTGATATGCTACCCCAGGGGGCTCTTTATCCAGGATGATGGAAATAACCACTCCCAACATTTGGTCCTTCCGCCGCCATCTTTGTTCCTGTGGTCTTGAAATTTGCCCTGGCAATGAGCAGGAGTTTACTTTCATACTACATTTGGAAAAAGCAGAGTATTTAAGTCCTGGGAGGGCAACAGGACAGGTTCAATAGTTTGCAGATAGATGGATTATTACAGGCTTCGAAATCACAATGAGAGAGAACATGCATGCCTTCTCTCTTGAACATCTCTTGCTACATCATAAATCTTTTTGTACTGTGCCCCGTTCCCTAATAATTTCACAAGTGGTCAGTCAGGACTCAGATTTACACCCAAAGCCCTAGCACTGACCTCACCAGAGGACACGATTTATGCAGTGGAGGCTGACCGAGTATGGAATGCAATCCAGTCCTGTGACAAGAGTTGACAATGCTCTGATCAGACCACTCCTGCTTACCTTTCATAGGAAATCAGTGCTTCACGTGTCCTTAGAAGGTACCTACTCCAGTCCCCTCCTTTTGCGGATAAAGATGAGAACCTGGGAAGCCACTTTACCGGAGGGTTATACATTAAAGAAAGCCTCCCTTTTCTGCTTGTCTTATTCCCTGTTGTGCTCTTATAGCTCAATGCCCCAGACTGGGCAATGACTAAGGAGCAGAATTCTATTGGCTGTGGTTCTCTGGGGGGTAGGAAGTCTAAGATAGAAGGGGCTGCATCTGGCAAGGACCCTCTTGCTCAATCATCCCACGGCAGGCAGAAGGTGGCAGGTGAAGGTAGGCAGGCTAGATTTATGCTCCTGTAAGGAGCCCTCTCCTGTGTTGGTGGCATTCATCCATTCATGAAGGCAATGGCCTCTTAAAGGTCCCAGGTCTCAATAGTGTTGCAGTGAGGGTTAAGTTTCCAAGACATGAATTTGGGGGTGGGGGGTCATGTTTGGGTCACAGCAGTACCCACCTGCCATCTGTGCCTTTAAGAAGGTGCGGTCCCTGTTCCTACCACCATCTGGAGTCCGAGAAGCAGACTCCAGAGACCTTAAACCCTCCTGCTTCTCCACGGAAGGAACACGGCCTCTCTTACTCTTGCCTTTTGGAGCCACAGAGGCATCGTTTGCTTGAGATCTTGGCCAAGCTAGAAGACTCAGAAGATCTTCCCTGGCCCATAATCATCCCCAATAGGTGTTATAACAACCAAAATAAAATGCTCATCAGACTCTAGTCAATAACATACACCCTCTAAGCCACACGTGCTAAAATGAGCCCTTCAAGCTGGAGAAAGAAAGCAGAACTGTTTGACAAATGGTGTTGGGACAAAAGGGTAGACATCTGGAAAAAATAAATAAATTGGCTCTGTACTTCCCATCCCATCCAATGATCAATTCTAAATGGATTGAAAATTTAGATAAGAGAAATATAAGCATTAAAGTATGAAAAGAACCTGATATAGTTTTAATTCTTGGAAAGATTCTTTTAAATCCTTGTTCAAAATTTTGGATCCATCCAAGGAAATGTTAAGAAACATGAGTATGTAATAGCAAAAGTTTTTATGTGACAAACACATACACACATAACACACACATATACACACACAAACACATGCACAGTGCATGCATGCACATATGCGGGAGTGCACACACATGCACAGAGCCCTACAAGCAAAGTAAAAAGTAGAAAAATGCAAAAATTTTAAAAATTGCAACTTATATGCAAAATGAGGTTTATCTCCCTGGTTAAAAAAAATAGCACCCACACATAGAGAGAAATAAGAACTCAACAAGCTAACAGGAAATTTTTTTTAAGTGGACAAAAATGGACAAAAGATTTAAACACCCAATTCACACAAAATGAAACACAAAAGGCTCTTAAGCATTTGGAGAGATGTTCGGCTTCACTCATAATAAAAGAAATGCAAATTAGAACTATATTGAGATACCATTTTTCTCCTATCAGGTTGGCAAAAATCCAAAGCTGTGATAATACACTCCACCGCAAAGGCTGTAGGGAAAGAGCCCTCTTATACATTGCTTGTGGGAGTAGATGTTAGCATAACCCCATATGGAGAGCAATTTAACAAAATCTATCAAAATTACAAATGCATATATCTTTCGCCCCGGCAGTTTTACTTTGGAAAATTTATGTTACAAATGTGCTCTCAAATAAATGAAAGGGCATACACTGAAGGTATTCATCACAGCGTTGTTGTAAGAACACAGACAAAAAAATCTTACAAATAGCCCAAACTGTTAAATTCAGTGAGTTGCTAAAAAGACACAGATTAAACAAATTATGACACATTCAAACAACACAATACTGAGAGTTGAAAAATAAACACAGTGGACCAGACTATAGTACTATGGAAGAG
Source organism: Peromyscus nudipes (assembly GCA_902168325.1). NCBI lineage: Eukaryota > Metazoa > Chordata > Mammalia > Rodentia > Cricetidae > Peromyscus > Peromyscus nudipes. Next base: position 22,369 of record CABHPH010139828.1, read on the forward strand.
TATCCAAGAGATCTTGATAAATGAACACACGTACACACGAAGCAAAACGCAGAACAGCATCAAAGGAAGCTGCCTGGTCCATAATAAGGGGGAAATAGCTCTACTCATTGACATCCCATGGCTATTGCATTCGTGAACTCAGCAGAGCAGCTGGAGGCTCTTTTAACAGTTCATCATGGATGGGGGTGGGGCTTCAGGAGGCCCCACCCCTCTTTGAGGCACTATTGGAAGTTAATGGTTGCTGGGGGTGGAGTCATTTTCTTCAGGGTTGTTGCCACTGGCAAGTTATCCATGCCCATGAAAGCAAGGCAATCCTAATTAAACTCAACAAGTCACAGAAAAGGGGGGGAGGGCATGGAAGTAGGAGGGAGACTAGTTGGGAAGAAGGATTGAAAAAGGAGAAAGAAGGGCAGGGTGAGAAAAAGTAATGGGAGACGTGAAAATGGCCACAACTCATTACATGGAAGAATACAGATTTATATTCTTCTCATAGACACTGGAAAAATGTACCAGGAACTGAGCAGAGTAACTACTAGTGAGAATTGAGGATGGGTGGAGATTGTTCAGGGGGTGAGAGTGCTTGCTTTACAAGCAGAAGGACCTAAGTGCAAACCCCCAGGACCCAAATAAAAAGCCAGGCATAGCCATGTGTCTGTAATCCCAGCCCCGAGGGAGTAAATCAGGGTTTCCTGAGAGCTGGACAGCCAGGCCAATCTGGCTGAAAAGGTGAGCTTCCAGCTCAGTGAGGGTAAGAGACCTGTCTCAAGGCAATTAAGTTGGGGAGTGATAAACACACACTCTGGCATCCTGCTCTGGCTTCTACCTCTACCTACATGTTCACATGCATGTACCGCGCTCCTACAATGCACACATCACATGCACAAAAGAACAGAGTAAGGGGACTCAGGATATGTGGGTCCCAATTAACAAGCGTTTTCACTGCTTATACTGATGTTAAACACATATATATTATGAGCAGGAGTTTTATATA